>CM037996.1:28981204-29065028 GCA_021234005.1 Nephelium lappaceum
TGATGTGGTAAAAATTTGTGGGCATTGCAAGCAATATTATACGTATAATTTGATCCATAAAATTAGGCCTAGAGAAGTCATGCTGATCCTCTAAGATGCTATATGTGAAAATTATCAAGTTAGTTTTAGTCTCTTTATAATCCCCTCTCTCATTATCACATTCAAGCTTTTTCTTTGTTTATCTCACCCATTGTTTTGAACTTTTGAGTAACTCCTCCAAATTATGTGTTTAATCCTGATTTCATGCTTACCAATTTATGATTCAAGAATTCAATTGTTTGAACCAACTTTGTGTCGAAGTTGCATGTCAGTACCAACCTGAATTAGTGTTTTCCAATCTGGACTAAAGATCTGTTCAGAGCTAATGACGGTGAATTGATGCAGAGATGTTTTTTTCTTTTTTTTTGAATACTGACACCTTACGCAGAAAACAACTCTCATGCCTTGTGTTTTAATAGAACAAGGGTGGGATTAAAACCTTTGACCTCTTAGGGTGAAAGAGGGTACGCAACCCCTCCTACTAAGAGATGGTGTGTAATTGAGGCAGAAATGTTGGTACTTGATAGAAGAGAAAAGTTCGTATAAGAAAAATGGAGAAAAATCCCCTTAATTTAGCAATAATGTTTATTTGGGTGCATTTGAGTTAACAAAAGAATTTGATTGATTGCATATCTTTAGCATTTCAATGAAACATTTCATTGAATTGCATATGGCCTTTGAAATCAGTCCATTTGCTGCATGCATTTGCAGTGAAATTTCTCAATTTTATATAAATTTTGATTTGCTGGCCTTTTTTACTCGGTTCTGTTAAATGAATTGCGAATGCAACTATTGTCTATCAATGTGTCCTGAAGCTTCATTCTATGTTGTTGACCCCAATTGTGTCCTTTAAAGCATTAATTACATTTATCATTTTTCATTGCTCATCTGTTTGATCTATTTCTTAATGGAAGCCTTATCTTATGAAACTTTAGTATTAGAGTTCTATGTAACTGAATTTTTGTTTCTATGTGATGGAGTGAAAAAACAAAAATCAACAATTTGTTTTTCATAAAATTAAGGATTTTGCGGAACATTGAGTTTCAAAAACGTTTTTAGAAAACTCAAGAATCCAAGATCTATAAAACAATGAAATAAAAATAATATAAAGAAATAAAAATCATATTTTTACCTTCTGTATTGATCTCTGTGGATTGCTCACCACCTTGCCTTCCTTGATATATCTCGAAACCAAGAAACAAGTGAGTGGGCACAATTATATAGAATTGTGCTCACTTACTTTTTGATTTCTTTCTAAAAAAAATCAAATTAAATCAATGATTATAAGAGGTGAGTGTTTGATTTTGGTTATACAAAGAACAAAGACACAAATTCTTGTTCTTTGTATTTGTTGAAAAAAAAACTTTTTCTTTTCTCTTTTTTTTTTTTCTCAAAAACATAAACAACAACCAAAAACCTAGATGTGGAAAAGAAACTTTTTCTTTTTATAGGCAAACAATTAGGGTTTTAATTAATCAATATTAATATTGACCCTAATCTTATTATAATTAAACTTTTACCCCATATAATATAATTAATTCAAAATTAATTTATATTATATTTTGAAATAGAACTTGTAACTTTTAATAAATTAATTCATAATTAATTTATATCAAAGTCACTAAGAATTGGATTCAAGACCTCTTATAAAATTAATTAAATAATTATTAATTCATAATTAATAATTAAATAATTTGAATAATCAATATTATTCAAATGCTAAGTGAACACAAATTTTTGTTACTTATGTAACCTGTAATTGGACAGTCCAATTACAATATTCTATATACACGTTTCTTATAGTAAAATGAGCTATCAAGGGGACCCGATGGACCTACAGTTTTGAGCTCCAATAATATTGGAATTATTAATTAAACTCTTTAATTAAATAATTCACTATTATTAATCTTAAAGTTATTCCACTAAAAACTTAAGATTGTACTCTCAAAATTGTAGATGTTTTTTATACAATCTGAAATTTTTCAGTGTCCATTGATTTAATCACTACATATGATTTGACCCTCCACAAATAGTTCATAATTAGAGCAAGGTCAAATGTCCGTTTTACCTCTCTAATTATTTCTTGATCCTTAAGTACCATTGATTCTCTAATGAACAATATATTCATAACAACTTATGAATTTATCTTTCTGTTTACATATAAACAGAAAGTTGAGCGCTCTTATTGTTCAAGACCTGAATCAACCCTTAAGGGAACTACTTTTCTACTTCTCGCAAGAAGGAGTGGATTTCACTATTGTATAGAATGTTCCCAGCTACTTATTAAATCATATCCCCAAAGTACGAAGTTATTGATCGGGTATCTACACCGATCTCACCCATGTAAATCAAAGGAAATAATTTAACAAGCAGGAGTTCATAATACACTCAGAATTAAGATCAATTCATATATGATCATCTGGTTGATAAATATAAATCTCTAAGGTTAACGGATATTATTTAGAGACTTATATTTATCGTGGTCCAGTCCTATATAATCTTTATTATATAAGGTGCCTCCATTTCCATGTCACCACATGAATAGTCTTGGATAAGACTATCGTATCAAATACGAAAGGGACCGCAGCTGTAGATTTACCACAAATGAAGTACCCAACTTCGTTTGTTTTCTACGGACTCTTTAAATTACTTATCTCAAACTAAATCCACCTGTATATAACACTTATATATACTTAGTTTGAAATTACATCAGTAATCAAGGATGTTTCTCATGATATATACGATTTTTGCAAAATATATAAATTGAATGAAATGAATATTTTATTAAAATTTATAAAACCGTTTACAATATTACAAGCTCTTAGGGCAGAAACCCCAACACTATGTTTACTGATGCATTTAGGTTGTGGATAATCCCATAGTGAAGGAGATCCTTCTAAGCGGCAACATATCAAAAACTGCTTTCATTTTATCAAAATATTGGCATACCTATGCATTTGGATGAAATGGTTTGGTTGGCCTTTTTTGAGAAGGAAGAAAAATATTCCCAAGGAAGAAAAATATTGACCACAGAATACGGTGATCAAGCTGAATTAATGCAGAAAAATGTAAAACCATTGATTATTACAAGCAAGGGTAGGTGTTTCCAACCGTTGTTAAACTGTTGTTTTTTAAAACTATTTTTAAAAATAAAAAGAATGTTTTTAAAATGATATTTTAAAAATACAATATAATGTTTGATATTGTTTTTTAAAATGAGTAAAATAATCGTTTCAAAGGAAAAATAATGATTTGTTTTAAAATATATTTTGAAAATAATGAAAAACATAAAAAAGTTGTTTTTAACTTTTAGTTTTCATTTTCACAGTGTGTTTTCCATTTCAAAAGCACATTTTATAAAATAACTAACAAAACACTCTCAACCAATTTTTTGTTTTTTAAAATGAAAACCCATTTTCAAAAAGGGATCCAAAATAATGCCTTTTTTAAATATATATATATATATATATATATTAAATACAATGGAGCAACTTGACTTAGAATCTGAAATTTGGGACTTTGTCAAGTTATCAAGCGGTATTATTTAACAAACAAATCAGATATTTAAACAAACTAAAGTTTGACTAACGTAAATTGTGCTATATGAAATATAATTTATGAGTATATTCCATATTTTTTTATGAAATGATTACATATTTTAACTATGAAAGTACTTGCAACTCTAGAAAGACACTGACCATTTTACAACTGCAACATTAATTAGTTATTCCTAAAAGGAAGTTGCAGAAATAAAAGCCAACACAGAATCAACTGTTAACCATAACATCGCTAACTAAAACAAATAGGCAAAAAAGGAAATTTTTCATGATCCAAATGCAAACTTGTCAACTGTTATTTAATGTTTTGAAAAGGAAAGAAAAAGATTTTGTAAAACTATGTTTGAGTTTAATTAGTTCAATCAACAACATCGAATTATCTTTCGAAACTAGTTTTCCTTAAGTCAAGTCACCAAAGTGCACAAAAAAAAACCTCCCACAATGAGAGCTCAATAAATACATGCAGTTCGTTTAACTGCCCCATATTGATGTGTAGGTTGTATGAGCTAAAAATTTTAGATAAACTTGGACTTTGTACCAGATGGAAAAAAGGCCTACTTGTTCTAAATCCTGCGATTAGGCTACAAGATGGGCAATGGTGGGTGTAGTCAAATTGGGACATGCCTCTAGGTATAAATCATGCAAACATGGCCAAGTTGGATGACAAGCTTCTGCATAGAATTTGTTGAGGTTAGTTATCAGGTCCAACAAGTTTTCATTCACTTAACTTGATCAGAATGATGTCATTTCCATCTCTTGGAAAGCATATTTTCTTCTGGTTTAATCGTTTAACCGTCATACTCCTATCCAATCTCTCACAATTGCTTCTAGCTGCAATACACTTCAAGCAAAGGACAATGTGAATTAAAGGTTAGAAACAAATTGCTCATATCATTGCATGCAATAAATACATAGTAACTGCATCCATACAGTTTGTGTGTGGAGTCTATATATATATAGAAGAAAGAGCATGGATAAAAATTAACGTGTGTGGAGCTAGAAATGAAATGAAAGACTCCTTTGTTTATAACCCACCAGATCTCTCATATGTTACTGTGTAAAGCTATTTGATCGGCTTGTCTCTTATTTCCGGAAATTGATACCAATTGCATTACTTCTTCAAAAAAAAAGAATGAAAGTTGTGATGTTGCGCTGTATGAACGAAACTTTCTCTTACGGTTTCCAATCCAAGTGACTAGTGTATCGTATGAAACTGATCTTTTTCTAGCAAGTACATGAATCAGATCTGAAATCCAATAAAAAAAAAAAGACACGATTAAAACAAAACCATTCCAAAAACTATATTGCCAGCATGCACAAAAAAAAATCAGTAATAGGTAAATCGGTACTGCACTTGAACTTTACATCAAGGTTCATCCAGGTTTTCTCAAAAAAGCAAAAGTAGCAAACTATCATAGTATCGGTCTCTGAAACCTTTAACTGAACTAGTATCATGCATCACACAGATAATTCACACCAAACATGTACACATTGATTAGGAAAATCAGGAAAGAAACTGAAAATAGAGCCATGTATTATTACCTGATTAACTAGAAGCCATAAATGCCCCAGATTGGGGTGCTATTGACTCTCATTAGTTTTCCATGGAAGGCAGTAAGCTTTCTCGCACCTGACAAGAATTCTAGCAGTTAATCTCCATGGTGTACGCTGGAGGGAACTGTTCTTTGGAAACATCTTCCTTGCCTATTTGTGGTTCCTGCACAACCAAGCATCAAATTATCAATTATAAGAAGCAACTAGAGATTTGAGAAAGTGTATGTTACCTTTACTTTGGCATGCATAGTTCCAATTTGGGAGACTGAAATTCTTGTAGTTATCTTGGAGCATATCTCCACACTCAACTTTTCAAACACATAAATATGTTGTGATATCCTATCAAATTACGTTGATGAAGCTTGGTAAGGCATCGATTGTTAATTTCTCAAGTTGATCGAGTTATGGTGACAAGAAACGTGACTTTTAATTCCTTCCAGTTTTAGACATCACTGCATGACAGACTTGGAAATAATATAGGTTAGAGATGATCGTTATTGAAGGTTTGATCCTCTGCACCATCCTCAACAATGATTTGCTCCAATGTTCCATAACAAAACATGTAGATATATCTCAACCAAAGGCAATATCCCACCTATAGGTTGGTGAGATTTTGAAGACTTAAGATGCATCTTTCGAATGACTTCAAGTTCTGATTGAGAACTCAAGATCAGTATTGAAAGGAGAAGATTAATCATATTGTTGGATTATTGGGTTGTTAGGTCGGGTCCACCCAAGATGATTCAAACCCATGATCCGATCCAAATCTATTTGAATTGGATACAATCGAATAACCGCTGGCGGTTACTGACGGTTATCAGAAAATAACCGCCACCTCTATAAATACTTGAGAAGTTTTATTTTGTTAGAGGATGATGGAAAATCAATTCCTGAAACTTTACATACAAATCATACTACACATATGAGAGAAAAGAGAAAACAAATGGCAAGGCAAATTACACTGTGATTTGAGGTTTCTTTTCAACTATGTGATTGGAATCCGACCAGTTCAACAATCCAGGATCCAGAGCAATTTTCGCTGATTAGAAATGGGTACGTTTTTCGGTTTTCGTTTTACTGTTTTATAGAATTTATAATGCTATGAATTCTTTCATTGGTATCAGAGCACTGTTAAGATTGTTTGCTGGTACTAATATATGATCAATTGCCATAAAATTCATTTATTTTTTCATATTGAAAACCTAAGAAATAGATGTATGATATCTGAATCTGTTTTTAGGCATTAACATCACTTTATGTTTTTCTTCTTCGTGTGATTATTACACCATTTGATAGGCCTCGAAAATGTCTTTCCAACGGTATATTACAAGCCCGATTTGGATAAGAATCGAAGGAGAAAAACAGTTTTCAATCAAAATGTAGAGAATCAAAATTTGGAAAAATAGTTTGATAATAAAAAGTGAATGAAAATCCTGAAAATCATTAGGACAATTTAAATTAAGGAGAGTGTGATTCACCTTAGCCTCAGATTGAGCAATAATGACATAAACGTAATGGGGATGAAATGCGAAAAAATATGAAGGTGGTCCAGTAATCGAAAAGCATCAGCAAGAAGGCGCGTGTGTCACACGCGCCATCTTAGAGTGTGACGCATTGGACCTCAATTCTCCAGCCACGCAAGGGCCACGCGGGCGACACACATGCGCAACGGCAGCGGTTACGCCACGTGGCAAAAGTTGAATGGCTGCATGATGACGCGTGGACAGCTGCATGTGCGCCACGTGGGCAACATAAGGTTATACACATGGTGAATCATGCATGGTTAAGATCTCAACGCGTGGAAAGCTGACGTTGTGACACGTGTGGCATGTAGAACATGCCACGTGGCCCCATTACAACGCGACACATGTTACTGGGACACATGTAGCTTACGAAGACGTGTCGCGCTGACGGGCGACACGTGTCTAGATGACCTCAGCGGGCGGGCGAGACTCATCTTACGCGCAGGCGGCGCATGACCATGGTTGCTGGCGCGTGGCGAGCGTCATCGGCGCGTGAACGCCACGCACCGCCGTCAACGGTTGTCGCCAGCGAGTTTTCCGATGAAAATTTTTATTTTTCCTATTTTTGCTACTCTTCTCATCCCAATTAATTATTCGCTTGAATTGTGAGTGAAATAATATTATTTGATTGATTTCACTCTATAGGGAGTTAATTTTAAAAATGTTTTAGTTTTTAAATTAAATTTCATTTAATCGAAAATTAATCATGCATGTATTTTGTTTAGTTTTAGGTTATACCATGCAATTTTATCGAGACTTGGGTCAACTCATTTTGACAATGAGTTATCTGATGATGTGATTATGATCATTGTCTTATCAAATGATGAGGAGATTACTGATATCTCAAATATTGACCAGTACCTTAAGATTATGAAAATCTTAGATAATAAGCAGGATCTTGAGATCATAACATATATATATATATATATATATCTTGGACAATAAAATGACGGAGGTCATAGAGATTCCAATTAAGAGATGTTTGAGAATATAGATATCTCAAATGATGCTGTTTAAATTGTGGGTGTCCTAAAATCTTTAGATAATGATATTAGGACTGCTTTGCGCAAAACACTTACATATATGGTTTAGTGAATATTTGGAAGTTGGATGATGATGGGTAGCTTGACTATTTTTTCGATTCCTATCCAAAGATTCTTTCATTATATTTATAAGTGTATAGTTGCTGCAGTATTTTTAGTGAAATGATAATTGATGTGCTAGTATAAACGTAGACAAGTATAGATCAAAGGTCTCTAAGTAGAATTAATATCATTTGAGAAAATGATATGTGCACGATAATAATAGTTGTTGAACTGAATAAAGGTGACAAATTAAATAGTGATAACTATGATATTTGACACTGTAAAATTCAGTATATCCTAGAGGAGTAAGAAACCCTCGAAACTGTAACCAATACCATGGTCAAACCCAAACATGGTACTTTTGCTCAATATAAACAAGATGTTGAGGCTTATCAGACATTTTTAAGATAAAAACAACATTGCTCGTACAATGATGTTGTCTTGTATGACTGATGACCATATGTGCGCGAATAAAGAATATAGACGGCACTAGACATTTGACTGACTTTGAAAGGCAAATGTGGTGGGACATCAACCGCTAAACTAAGGAGATTCACAATCAAGTTTGATACTTATCAGAAGCGTTGGGATTACAACCTAATGCAGTATCTGTGAGATAAGTCAAACATGATACATGAGTTGAAATCCGTAGGCCATGCCTTAATTAGTGAGCAATAAGTATAAGTGATGATCTGGTCTCTCCCAAATAATTGAAAAATATGATAAATCAACATGACCAACAACGACAACATCAAGTTGTTTGATGATATCTCACTTCATGTTAAACTCGTAGATGAGCGCCTAGAGGTAGCCAATACTTCGAGTTACCTTTATTTGGTTAAGTCCAATATGCGCAAGGGTTTAGGCTCTAAGCGCAAGAAAGTAGGAAAGAATATAAGTTGGAAGAAAAGGAAAGAGAATCCCAAATCCAATATGGATGAGATCGAAAAAACATAAGAAGGGTAAGCGTGGTAGTCCAATGAAGGATAAGAGTTAGTTAAAGCATTTCTACTGTGGCAAGATGGGTCATTTCACTCGTGAATGCACTGAGCATAAGAAAGAGACTTAAGAGCCACGAACTACGCAGTTAGAGATAGAGAAGCATTTGTAGGGTACCGTCGGATCAGCCGAGGAACAAAATAAATCTACGTAGGGAACAACTTAAAATGTATTGGCACCTACAAAGTGTTTTTGCGAGGTGGCCAAGTGTTATATCTCCATGATATCCTGTATACTCTGAAGATTCGACTAAATCTTGTCTCTGTAATTGTCCTTCTAAGTTTAGGATGTAGTTTAACTTTCCATAGCAATTGTTTAAGGATTTATTTAAATTCAGTGTGATTAGGCATTAGATATCCAATGGATGGTTTTATCGTATTAAATACCAAATTTGACGGTACTATAAGTACGATGATTGTCTTTCATTAGTCACTTTTATTGATGTTACCAATATTGATGTTTATACTTAGCATGCTAGACTAAGACATATAGGCCAGAATCAAATGAATAAATTGCCTAAAGAGGGATTTTAAGATTCCCTCAATAAGATAGATTTGCCTTTATGTGAAAGTTGTCTAGCGGAAAAACAACTAGAAAACCATCTAGAAAGGGAACTAAGGCTGAGAATCAATTATAGTTAATTCATTCTGATATTTGTGGACCAATTAATGTGAGAGCTAGAAATTATAGCAATCATAAATGATTACATGTTTTGGTCATATATATCTGATCTTCTATAAATCTGAAGTATTAGATTGCTTTAGAATGTAGCTAAACTTGGTGGAGAATCAGTTAGATAGAACTGTTAAGGTCTTGCGGACTGACAGAGGATAAAATATCTTTCTGAATAATTTGATATATTATGTCATGAGAAAGGTATTGATATACAGTTGACCATTTCTAGGATTCCGCAACAAAATGGTGTAGCGGGAAGAAGGAATAAAACATTACTAGAGATTATAAGATCTATGATGACACAAGCAAAACCTCCTAGTATCTTATTGGGGAGATACGTTATTAATGGTTGCTTATATTTTGAATAAGGTCCCTACCAAATCAGTAACTTCTATATCCTATGAATTATAGACAGGTAGGAAACCTGAACTTACTTATATGAGACCTTAAGGGTGCGCAGGATATGTACAAGATTTTTTCAATAAATATGAAAAGTTGGGTGCTAGAGGAAATAAGTGTATCTTTATAAGATACTCCGAACACTTAAAGGGATATGTACTCATAGGAGAAAACCCAAATGGAAGCGTTATTGAATTAGAGTCACTAGATGTGAACTTCTTAAAGAATGAATTTTCTAGCAAATGTGAGATTGAAAAAGAATTTCAATGTTACGAATTGAACGATTCGAATGATGTTCCATATCCGAACACTCAACTAGAGGAAGATAGAGAGTTGTTTAAATACTTTATTCCTAGTGGGAGTGACAGAGCTATTGGAATAACTTATTCATTTGTTTTTAGTGGGAGCGAAGGGACTAACAAGTTAGTGCCCTCAAATAAATCAACTCGTAAAAGTAACTGCAAGGCTATTCCTCATCGTCAATTTGAGATTGAGGGGAAACTTTTATGCTTGCTTCACATAATTGTGATGAGCCAAAGAATGTGAATGAGGTTCTCAATTCACCTGCTAGAGATTTTTTAGATTAAAGTCATACAATAAGAGATGGAGTCAATGGAGTACAACAATGTTTGGGACTTGGCTAAATTATCGTTTGATTGGAAATCCATTGGAAACAAATGGGTTCTCTGTATCGATTATAAGAAAAGCTGCTCAATAGAAAGATACAAAGCTAGGTTAATAGCAAAAAGATATACTCAACAAAAGAGTATAGACTATGAAGAAACCTTCTCCCTTATGGTAAGGTTTGCTTTCATCCGCCTTATATTAGCTATCGTCACACACATGAACCTAAAATAGCATCAGATGGATGTAAAGATAACATTTCTCAATGGAGAATTGGAGAAAGAAATTGACATGGAACAGTCAGTGAATTTTGTTTTAAAAAGGTCAAGAGCTGAAAGTATGTAAGCTCATGGGATTGATCTATGACTTGAAATAATTCTTCAGATAATGGTACCTGCATTTCCATAAGGCGATCATGTCCTATGGATTTCAGATGACCAAATAGGACCGTTGTATGTATGTTAAGTTGGTAAAAGATAAGTTAATAGTACTATCTTTACACGTGAATGATATTCAATTGGTCGAAAATGACAACGAGTTTAAGGTAACCATAAAGTGATAGTTATTCTCAACTTTCGAGATAAAAGATATGAGAGATGTTACTTATATTTTAAGAGTTAAAAATCAATAGCTATCGTTTAAGGAGAATTCTGGCTTCGTCACAAGAGCCATACATCAAAAGATTCTCGAACGATTCTATATGGCTGATTGTAAACCTATGGGTAATCTCATCTCAAAATGGTTAAACTCTTTGTCATAAAATATGCCCCAAGACTCCATAAAAGCGTGAAAGAATTGAAAGAATCCTTATTCTAGTACCATCAGAAGTCTCATGCATGTTATGATGTGTACGAGACTTGATATTTGCTATATAGTTGGACTGATTAGTAAATATCAATCTAATCCTGGACAGAAATATTATATTACTATGAAAAGAATTTTAGAAAGAGACTGCTGATTACTCTCTGTATTATCAAAGTGGTAATATGCGTTTAATTGGTTATCTAAACGCTGATAGGGGAGGTGATTTGGATAAGCAAAAATGTACATCTGGTTATGCATTTTTTGCTCAACCAAAGTGCTATTTCTTGGAGTAACAAGAAGTTATCATGCATTACGCTGTTCACCATGGAAATTGTATTCATAACATGTTCAGCTGCAGTCTAGGAAACAATCTGGCTCAAGAGATTCTTGAAGAATCTGAATTCGAAATTAATGTGAAAAAGTCAGTTACTGTATACTGTGATAGTTAGGCAGTAATTGTTTATACTAAATATACAAAATGTCACAGTAAATCGAAACATATAGAGACTAAGTACAATTTCGTCAGGGATAAAATGATGAAAAGAATGTAACAATTTAGTATGCATTACACATGAGATGGTATTGGATCCATTCACAAAAACTGTGACAAGAGATATATTTATGTCACATACTAGGTCTTTAAGTTTGTGTAGATTATGATGTTATAATTGTTACATTAAGTTATATCTGTTTTATGATTAGATACGTCATTTGGTTTATATAAAGCTAGCACATATTCATTTTACATAGATTATATATGAAAGTATGTCGTCAAGTTTTGAGATTGGTATTCTTACACGTACAATCGCCTTGGTTGCTAGGAGAGCAAGCTAAGATGAGACACATATATTTTTAGAGGATAAAAATGAGGTTATTCTCTTAAGGGCTTGAAATATATGAAATGTCGCCTTGACTGTAGTCAAGAAGAGGTTCTACCTAAAATTAATTATTGAACCGTTCATGATGTATTCCCACCATCATGAGAACCTGATTAAGCCAGATGTGAGTTTCTTGATAATAGGTGCTGAAAGGGCAAGCTTTGGAACTTAGGTTAGGTGCTAGAAAAACGTTTGAACTAAGATCTGTACAGTGAATAATCTCAATATAAAAAACATACGCGTCCTTATGAAAGGATAAGATTCACTGTAACATGCGTTTCATACCGCGTGTGCTTATCGTGACCGACATGGAAAATGAGTAAATTTATCCTTGATTCCTCATTGTGTAAGTTCCATTGAAGTTTATATAAAACTTCTACCTATGTCCTCAATGACTATTCACTTTGTCTCAAAGTAATGAGGTGATGTTTGTATCATTAGTGTGTCTTCTATGACTATGATAATGCAGCCTATGGGACATTACTATGATGTCAGTCATTTTGTTGACCGAGAGACGAAAGTGAGACAGAAAGACTTAATGAATTTTATTTTTGTTCCTATAGTTACTTGTCGCGACAATTTGCAATTTGGAATTGCAATTATGATTATATGGAATATTGGAGGATCGAGCATGTTAAAGGATTAAATATGCTCGAGCATGTTAAAGGATTAAATATGCTCGAGCAAATAAAATTCTATTAAATCTAGGACATAATAATGAACAAATTTACAATATCTTGTACAGAAGTACAATTGAGATTTGAGAGACAAGCCACATTGCATATATTATTGTTCATAGGTCACACGGTGTATTTGCTTGTATGAATGCCTGCACTCCTTATCATAAAGGGGTCACCAATGTTTTCTCTGTGAGTTCTATTTGGCTCATCTTGTGTGAGTGAGAGATGTTGAATTATTGGGTTGTTGGGTCGGGTCCACCTAAGATGATCCAAACCCATGACCCGATCCAAATCTATTTGAATTGGATAAGATCGAATAACCGCTGGCGGTTACTGGCGGTTATCAGAAAATAACCGCCACCTCTCTAAATACTTGAGAAATTTCATCTTGTTGGAGGATGATGGAAAATCAATTCCTGAAACTTTACATGCAAATCATACTACACATATGAGAGAAAAGAGAAAACAAATGGCAAGGTAAATTACACTGTGATTTGAGGTTTCTTTCCTACTATGTGATTGGAATCCGACCAGTTGAACAATCCAGGATCCAGAGCAATTTCCGCTGCGTAGAAATGGGTACATTTTTCGGTTTCCGTTTTACTGTTTTATAGAATTTATAATGCTATGAATTCTTTCACATATTGAAAAGAGGAAAATGTTCATGTTTAAATGCAATTGATCACCTTGTTATCTTTAGAAATTTGAAAAATTTTAATTACATTTGAATAGCAAGTTATAAGAAAAGAATTTACAAGGTTAAGCGCTATATCTTTGCTTTCACTATGAAAATTTTGAAGGAAGGCAAGACAAGAAAGGAAATTTGATTAATTCAAAGGAAAGCAGGAATATTGCATGTATTCCAAACTGAATTTAATTTAAACTTCCCAAAAGAAAAATTTTGATGCTAGAATTAACTATATAACCTTCTTGGATTCAATTTATTAAAAAAAGAAAGAAAAATAGGTCATCTTCCAAACCATTAGCTTACGTTTATTTCTTAATTCATAAACTTAAATGATTGGTAGAGGATGAAGATCACAAGGGTTGTCTATCCAAACTCAAAAACAATGTCAGAAGCAAATAATGAAGTCAAAAGAGATACAATAAGAGACTGTACCCTCATACAGCACTATCTTCCTTTGAATTGCACTCAGTGGATGACCTTGTATGGTTTTAAATCTTTGTGAAATTTCTTTAGTTGGCTACGAGCATAAAAGAGTCAATGTGAGGATATAGAGGCTGCAAGGTTCATTTTAATAAGGAAAGAATTTTATTCCAAAAGCTGATAGTTGCAATCATCAGAAGCTCTTTCTCTTTGGTTTCACTATATAAATGAAAGCAAAATGACACAGGAATAGAGTTTTAATTACTTCAAAAAAAGCAGGATTATTGTAACGTATATGGTTAAGTGACATTATTAATCCCAAAGTTAGAAAATGCCCTGCTAAGAATAATTTGAGCAAGTAATGCTTTGCTTTTAGAGCAACTTAACTGAGTCAGTAATATCCTGCTAAGAATGAACCAACATACGAAAAGACACTCCAAAAACAAAATAAGTACTGGTAAATTTTGATCGTGATTATGTGGCTTGATTAATTTGCAATAACTACTAAGAATAGAAAAATAGTTATATGAAAACTTACATTGATTATTTAATCAAATGCACATTAGAATAAGTAATGTGATTAACATTATACTAATCAATTTTTATGTCTTATTTAAAAACTTATGATTATGTATGCAGCAAAAACAACAATGTTGATTAATGCAAGAGGAGTTATGACACCTCTAAAGCATTTTGAAAAGCGTGTGACAAAAGATTTATTACGATTATTAATGTCTTTGTTGAGCAGTACTAAAATCTAATGATTAATACATGCCTACAATAATTTAATAATCAAAGTTTTGTCTGAAAACTTTGATCAAACAGAAGATAAAGCCTAATTTTTTTATCTTTTTTTTGAAGTAAAAGCCTACAATTTTTTAATAATCAATAATGATAAAATATATACATGAACAGAGGCTGCAGTAGAGATATTCAGGTCATGTGGGTTCATCACAACTTAAGCTCTTATTGTTTCTTGTTTCCAATACACAAAGAAGCATAAGATATTGCACATCAAGAACCTGTTATTATATATACACACCCTCTTGCTTAGAGTTGAAGAGTAAAACATACCAAACCGCTCCTAGACTTTGAGAAAGAAGAGCACACAATCTGTCTTTATGTACATATACGACATACCAAACAGCTTCAACATAGTGTCTTCATGATGGCCAAATGTTTAAAAGAGGAACACCCAATTGATGAAGGAAGCACCAGCTGACGAAAAGTATAGAACAAAACTTATTAGGTTGTTGAATATATAAACTTATGACACTGAAAATAGAGACATATATAAGGTGTTAGCAGCCATGATAGGGCTTAAGCTGGTGCTATTTACTCTTTTCATTTTCCAATATATCGTGGCAACTTTTGTCGAACATCATTAGAGCTCCAGCAAAAAATGTCTACTACATGTTGGTTGTCTGCATGTGGTGCCTGCACAATCAATGAAGCACAAAATAAAAAAAAAAAAAATTATATAGTTCGTTCTAGTGAATTGAAAATGTGATAATAAATTGTACATGTTTAAGGTTTATGTAGAACACAGCAGCATCGTACCTCTGCTTGGGTATGCACTGCTCCATTTTCGTCTACTGAAAATCTTGTAGTTATCTTCGGACATCCGTATACCAACAACCTTGACAAAGATGGAAATATCAAGTGATAACCGGAAGGGCAGAAGTTGACGAGGCTTTCTAATCTGACAAGCCTCAATTCCTTAAGTTGAGGGAGCACTAATTCTAATTGTGTGTCACCTGTCTCATCTGCTTCATCTCTCTGTCCAAATATTTCTTCTAATTGAAATGAATAATCTACATGTAAGAATGTCAGTTGTTGAAGATCTAGTCGAGCTATGGTGACGGGAAATAGAGTTTTTAATTGGTCACAACTATCGACAAAGATGGAAGAGAGATTTGGAAAGAGTGGAAGCTGGACATGATCCTCTCTATCATCTTCAACCATCACTTGCTCCAATTCCCTACATCCCCGAATATCAATCGTTTGCAATTGCAGCAGATTTCGAGCAAGACTTGATGACAAGAGATGTCTAAGCCTTTTGCTATCACTCACATCTAGGTGTTGAAGATTTGGAAGGCTCAAAAGATGCTTGGGTCCCTTATACAACCACTCTAGTTCTTCTAGATGCTCAAACTCTAACTTCTTCAAACTTGACAGAGAGAATTGTTGTTCGAGCTGAAATATCACTTGTACTCCTTTACAATAACGAATTCTTAACTCTTCCAAATTTTCAAAGTTATTTGTCAATTGAGGCAGAACTACTTTGCAAAACTCACCACTATTTTCCACGTCAAGAACCTGTAATATCTTTTGTCAAAAAGAAAAAAAAAAAAACACGAATCTGTAAGATCCATGAAGTATCAAAATTTAATTTTATTGTTACAAAATTATTTAAATAAAATGAAGGTTTTATAGTATTTGTATAATTTCAACTAATTGTAGAGTAGTTAGAGAGAAATGAAACTTCCTCTTTGAATTGTTTGGCAGCAAAAATGTTAAATATTGACATAGGGAAATAATAATAATAATAATAATAATAATATAATGGATCTCTGAAAACTAGTTATGTTTTAATATTTTCATTGTTTTAAGTAGTTCTGTTTTAATATTTTCATTGTTTTTCATTTTTGTTAACTTTTTAACGATTTTATAAGTAACATATGGGACCTATTAAATAATACTTTATTTATTAAAATTATAGTTATCAAAACATATCTATATGTGGAAATTATATTTATCTACTTATTTTTATTATTGACTAATATACTTTTCTCAGTATTAATAAAATATAGCTTTATTTTATGATAATGTGTTTCTTAATCAAGAAAAATCACCTACACGTTTTAAATTAACTTAAATTTTTTTATTAAAGAAAACTTTAATTTATTTTTTAATAAAAAAGATAATATAAAAATTATATACTTTTATATTTTCAATCAAAAAACATTAATTTAAATTAAAATTTAAATACATGCAATATTGTTTTTCCAATTTATTCTAACAATATTCTGTAAAATATATTTCCAAAACAACTAGAACAATATATAACTTGCCCACTTCTTTATTAATATAATATAATTTTTGTGTATCCTATCACAAAAAAAAAAAAAAAAAAAAAAACAGTTAGGACAATGTACCTTTTAATTAGCAAAAATTAATACAAATTAAAATTTATAGAATAAAAAATGAGAAAAATATAAATTTGAAATACGTCACAAACATAATATTATCATTCTTGGAATATTATTGGTGACAATTGAAGGTGAATTTTAAAAAATATTGAACAACAAATAAAATTAGTACACATTTTGGTTAACTAGAGTTGCTAGGATTAAAAACTCTAATTGTAAATTTCAACATACTAAATATCTGGATAGTATATGATGAATGAAAGTAAGTTTAATATAATTTAATATTTTCCTCGAGAGAGACATAAAGATAAATAAAATACCTTAGCAGTACTCTGCAGATTAACTCCAAGTTCAGCAGCTAAAGACGGAGTGTTCTTGAGACGTAACTCTTGCAGAACTGGCCAAGTTGAACTATAATTTTCTGAGCAAAAGTTGTTCAAGTTTTGTAATCCATCAAGTTCTAATATTCTTAACTTGGGGAGAAACACATCATTTCCACCTCCTGCAACCACATTATCCTCTGTTTCCTCTGCTTTTATTTCGACAATGTGCTCCAAACTGTCACAATCGGTTACCTTTAGTTGTTGTAGCTGCAACAAACTTCGAGCAAGGTTCAATGTGAAGACATATCTCAACTTCTCACAACGAGCCACTTCAACAACTGTCAGACTTTGTAGGCTTACTTGCTGGGTGGGACCCTTCCATATATTCCTCAGATTTGGTAAATAATACAGATCTAAACGTGCTAAACTGGAAAGTAGAGAAGGATTTTCTTTGACATAGCATAACCCCTCCAGTTGAAACACATCTTGTAGCTTATCACATTTATGGATGGTCACTTTTTTCAGCTTTCGTAGTCTTTGAATTAACGACGTTGGAAATAAGCAACTTATTCTGTCACAATCCTCCATTTGTACAGTTTCCAAGTTTTCTAGAAATCCCTTGGTAGGCCTTCCTCCATTACAAATTTCTCTTAGATGAACACAGCGTAGAGATAAATGCACCAAATTAAAGAATGCAAAGGATGGCAAATGCTGCTGCGTCAAATCAAGGATGTATTCCACTTCTTGCAAATGTAGTTTACTAACCTCAGAAAGACTGGTATTGCTACTTTCTGCGCTTTTCCCTTCAGCCTCCCATGCTTCAAAGCTATTATCAATATATAACTCTTCTAATCGAGATGAACTTGGTATTACATTTACAGGAATCCTTTTCAAAACAAAACAACCTGTTATACTCAACATCCTTAATTTAATGAGCTCTCTTAGCTCTTCAGGCAATTCAACCAACTCACAACCATACAAAATAAGAATCTCAAGTTCGGCCAACATTTTCAATGAAGATATGTCTCTCAATTTGCAATTGATCAACCGTAATGTCACAAGTTTTGTTAATGATTGAAGCGAATTCAATGATAGATGAAACCCCTCAAGCCTTGCAACTTTCAATGCTTTCATCACTTCAAAAAATTCACTTGAAACATCAACATCTCCATCCAATAACAAAATTTTCAACTTGGGACATACCAGTTGATTAGGAAACACCTCTATTTTGCTTTGCATCAAGGAGATTGCTGTGCACTGTTCTATGTCCTCCTTGTGTTGTGGCCACCGTGCCAATCTCATGCCAGCTTCAACCCTGAAAATATTTTCCCCCTCGGATGCTATCCGTAAGGCAGCATCACGAACCAAATCATGCATTTTCACATATCCTTCTTCAACATCTAACAATAAACATGAAGCTTTGAGGTAATTAATTCTTGCTCGTAATTGGTTTCTTGCATCCTTAATTGAGTTACCATCTTGAAACAAAGCTAGCCCTAGTCCAAAGCTTAGCAATTCCTCTAAATCAATTTCATAATCTTCAGGGAATAGTGAGCATAACAAGAAACAGAACTTTGTTTCTTTGCTTTTCAAATAATTATAACTCAATTTAAGACAAGCATAAACATCAATATCAAGACCTTCTAC
Organism: Nephelium lappaceum; assembly: GCA_021234005.1. Classification (NCBI taxonomy): domain Eukaryota; kingdom Viridiplantae; phylum Streptophyta; class Magnoliopsida; order Sapindales; family Sapindaceae; genus Nephelium; species Nephelium lappaceum. Next base: position 29,000,252 of record CM037996.1, read on the forward strand.
ATCATCGAGTTTTGACATTTTCAATTTTTGATACACTACTTCCCATTCTTCAACATCTTTTTGATCTCTCAAGAGGCTTCCAATAATTACAATAGCTAAAGGCAAACCACCGCACTCTTCCAAAACTTTTTTTGCTATATCAATCAACATGGTGGAGTCATCGCCAACTTTTGCATGCTTTTAATGAGATCCATCCCTTCGTTTTGGTTGAGAACATTTAATTTAACATTTTTCTGACAATTCATGGAATTACATACTCGTTCATTTCGAGTAGTCATAAGAATTTTGCACCCTATGTGCTTGTCACCGAGGGGAATTCCAATGGTTGTCAAATCAAGCCTTTCCCACACATCATCTAAGATTAAGAGGATTTTTTCTCCACTTTTCCAACTTCCAGATAACCGCTTTGCTCTTCCTACCTCAGTTTTCTCCTCTAATTTCACACCTAACGATTCTGCTATTTGATCTTGAAGACTCATAATGTTTACAACCTGGGACACAACAACTATAATAACCACATCAAAAAGCTTTTGTTCTTTAGTAGCATTACCCACTGCCTTCGCCAAAGTTGTTTTACCTACGCCCCCCATCCGTATAACCCAACAATGCTCGTCTCATTATCTTTCAACGCCTCCATAATCCCATCGAAGGCAAATTTTGTAGACTCGAAAGTCATAAAATCTTTAGGTGCTAGAAATTCTATTCCTGGTAAAATAGCAGAATCGGCAATGCTATTGAATTTGCCAGCATCTTGTAGCTTCAACAGTATGCTTGTCTGTTTTGCTGCTCTTCTACTTAACTTGTACTTGCAACCCCAGTTAGAACACCACCCATTAAGACGTGACTCATTTGCATTAATTTCTTCTTCCAAGCTTCGAACATCTGCCACTGCATCGCTTGCCTTGTCCAGCCAATTCTCTACATTTTTCTTAGTCACTTCAGTATTTCTTCTTGCTGTCTCAACTCGCTGTTGCACATCCTCTTGTGCCATTCTCAAATTTTCATCTTCTTTTTTAAGATCTTCAACAATGCTTTTAAAACAAAATAAGTAACGACCTTGACATAGGATCGGCTCCACCAAATATTCTGCTGCCTTGGACAAGATACCGCTCAAAACAGCTGATGCAAATTCCATCCTATTTACATCAAAAGTTTATAAGCATGTGTAACACAACACGATTTGGGCAAGTTAAATGTAAAATTCATTATCTGAAAAGATTGACAATTTTTGGATAAACATGGAATAGAAGCAACTAGGAATCAAGAAAAATATGATTTTCAATTATTTATTAGGCTATTGAATAAGAACTTCATATTGTCTCTTAATTGAAAACTATAAATTACTTAAAATGAATTAAATTAAACTAAATTTAATTTCAATTTATTTGACTTTCTTAAGCAAAGTCATATAAGCAAAAGTCAGAACAAAATATAAGGGTCTTATAGGACCATATAGAGCTAGAGATGATGTTATGATATCAATAATTCTACCCATAAAATTATAAATTTGTACTAGTATTTTTTTTTTAAATTAACCAAGTAATTAGCATTCGAAAAACAAAATTTGTATCACCAGCACAAAAAATTAACCTTACAAATTAATAATAATAACTTAAAATTTAACAACAATTTAAATGATGGGAAAAAATTAACAAATCAAAAACTAACAATATAACTCAAAATTAGAATCCACCTTAACTAATCATCTATTAAAATCGGAACAAATAATTAACATTATATGAATAACAGTTCATGCTCACCTCACTTTTCTTCAACAAACTCTGCAAAATCTGCTGTGGATCACCTATGAAAATAAAGATGGGATGGAAGCAACAAACATATAAGACTTGTAAGGTCAAATATGTGGACCAAACTTAAAGTTACAAGATTTTTTTTCTCTCTCTTTTGCTTTTTTAAAGTTGGGCCCCCCTTGAATTGCACAAATTTAAAGTTACAATATTTTTTCCCTCTCTCTTTTGTTTTTTCAAGTGGGATCCTCTGTGTCTGCCATTACTTGGTAATTATGAAGACTTATTAGGATCGTGGCAGAAAGAAATCTTTGAACAGTAAATTAGTTGGGACTTTACCTTAAAAATAGTGTTATGGTTAAAGGTATTTTCGTTGTCTTTGATAAGCTAAATTGCATGACAATTAATAAAAAATTACCTCAAAGTTTTTAAAGATTATCTCGAGTAGGACAATTTCCATGGCATGTTAAAACTAACTGTCAGAAACATGCATCATTGTTTGGGTGTGAGACCCATGTGACCATGTCACCCCTACAATCAATAATTGAAAATGACTCACAAGCAGTGGTAAATAGGAGATGACCCGTCAACTCTTACGCCACCTGTCTCAAACTATCAACTATTGAGCACCCTCCCACCAACTATGACAGACCACGCATGACCTATCTCCAACTCCATGCCACCCATTGACGTACCAAAGTTGTATATATTACCGCTTTCTTTCATATAATAAATATGGGACAGGATTGGAAGACACAAATTTTGACACGATTTTATTGATCATGAGATGAAGAGTATTTTAATGGTTTAGATTTACTCACACCACTACATACAACTCTATTTTATACTCTACATAAATATTTTCTCTCTCATCTCTCTTCATTATTACATTAGCTATGTCCTCTCTCTTCATTATTACACCATCTCTCTCTTCTCTCTTCATTATTAAACTATCTCTCATCTCTCCCATTAATATTAAAATCCTAATATTTACATTATTTTTTGCTCACCCAATCCAATTATATTTAAAAACTCATCAAAAAAATTAAAAAAAAAAGCAGCAATTGTTTTTTTTTTTAACTTGATAAATTTATTATTTAAATGATGATTTATTTTTTTAAAATAGTTTAAACCAAGCAATTTTTAGTAAAAAAAATTTTACTACCACTAAAAAAAAATCTTATTTCAAAAACAATTTCTAACCAGAATAAGTAAAATAGATTTTATTTTTCAAAAACACAAAACACTTAACCAAAAAGTTTTTCTTACTAAAGATTGTTTGGTTTAAACTATTTTAAAAAATAAATTATCATTTAAATAATAAATTTATCAAGTTAAAAAAAAAAAACAATTGTAGCTTCTTTTTTTTTTTAATTTTCTTGATGGGGTTTTAAATATAATTGGATTGGGTGAGAAAAAAATAATTTAAATATTGGGATTTTAATATTAATGGGAGAGAGGAGAGATAGTGTAATAATGAAGAGAGATGTGAGAGAAAACATTTATGTAGAGTGTAAAATGAAGTTTTATGTAGTGGCGTGTATAAATCTAAACCATTAAAATCCTCCTCATCCAATGGTCAATAAATCGTGTCAAAATTTACGTCAAAACTTGTATCCCTCAATCCTGCCCCAATAAATATTTATGCATCTTTTCTAAACACACGGTTTACTTTTCCTATCGCATACCATCAATTATTGTCCCCCCTCGCAGTCTCCCACCAAGCACTTAGTCATCAATTATTGTCCTCCATCCCATCAATTATGACAGATCATGTAAACTGTGCCCCACTCTGTACCTAATTCAACTAGTTAGGGATGTGATGTCATGTCACTTGCTTACCAAGATTGCAACGCTTCTATTGAACTTTAAAAAATATCCAATTACAATAATATAAAATCTCATCTCATCACCACACCCTCTATATTCATCCACCGTACTGATTCTCAACAACTCTCTACGTTTTTCATTCTCAGCCAAACAAGTATTTAACGGTTCATCTACTTTTTCATCTTTTTGCTGTAATGATCTGTTCATATTTTATTAAGACCAAAATTTTCATTTAAATTTCAAATAAATTTTAAGGGTGTAAAATTCTATCACTGTTTATTAACCCTCTTTCCCTTTTTTATATATAGTTAGTAGAAATGGATCCCGAAATCTATTTTATGTAATACAAAAATATAAATTAAAAAAGTAAACATAAATTAAAAAATAATAATTATAAAATGATAGGAACCAAAATGATAATTGCTCCAAAAACAATACATAATATGTGGTCACAATTATTACAAACTCTAAAGTAAAAATTATAACCTTTAGTATTCCAGCACTTTTCACCATCCACCAACCAATAAAAACCTGGCCAGCACCAAGTGCGAAAAAAGCAGAGAGTCTCAATCCTAGACCTAAGGTAACGCATCCCTTACTTAAAAAATACGAGAATGGCAGAGCACAAATGATACCCAGTCCCCTTCCCCACATACAGTGAGCATATTCCATCCAATAAATGAATTTGAAATCTTCAATACTCATCCCTTTGTTTACACTGTCAGAGATCAAAAACCAAGTTATTTGGGGTGTGTACATAAGTTCAATGTGATTTTCAAATGCTTACTAGAAGAAAAATATATTAATGCTACAAAGAGACCTGCAGTGTAGTTTGTGCTTACCGTTTATATTCAGGTGACTGCTTATACTTCTCAAACTCCTGCAACCACTCGTCATCTGACATAGTAGGGAGGCCACCAGTGAATTTCCAATCGGGCATTGAAAGAGCAGACTGTGTTAGTCAAGGAACACCACCGAGTACCACCACCATGCAGCAGAGCCAAAAAGCCATATCCCAACCATTTTCTGTGCACGAGGGCCCCCAGTTACCAGTAGCTTCAATCCCTCCTTATTTTCCACACCTACAGACGCAGCCATGGACATTTTCCTCACAGATGGAGTATAAGTACCCTATGAACAACATTCTGTTTTAGGTAAAGTTTCATACACACATAAACATACACTCAAAAAGTGTAAAACATCAGCCGTCACTAAATTCAAAGATCGATCTACCAACAATTCAAAATGATAAACATCCTGCACAATGATCCATTCGCGGCAGTAAATTCAATCTCCTCAAATTTCTAATTTCACAATGCAAACAAAGCAATTCTAATTCTACCACAAAAATATGCCTAAATGAATGAACAAACTTTCCTCAAAGATACCCAATAGCACAAAATACATCAAGTGATGTAACAAATTAAGTTTTGGATAAACCAAACGTTATTGAAAATCATATCCAAACATAACCATACGATTACTTAATATCATTGCTCAAGTAAAAAAAAATAACCAACCCAAAAATCATTTGAAGCTGGAAACTAACTCGATCACAATTCAAAAGACAAAATTTTTCTTCTATGATCACAACAACAAAGCAAAAATGGGAACACCCGGAAAGCGAAATCGAATCCCCATATAGGAAAACAGAGTTAAAAAGGAAATGGAGGACCTTGAAGAGAGATCTGAAGCCATAAAAGGAGGTTCTTGCAGCTGTAGATGATCCTGACGATGAAGAAGAAGAAGAAGAAGAGATGACTACATCAGAAGCTGTTTCCTTCAAGTTGGATGAAATGTAATTCAAGTGAGCTTTGTTCCTCTTTACAATCGATCCGATCACTCTGCTTCGAAACATTTTTGTCTGCTCTGCACTCTCTCAGTAGGTTTAGTTGGGGACTTGAAACGGAAGAAAAATATTGACCACAGAGAAACTTAAAATCTTAAACTAACCAAACTAGCAGTGTAATGACGTTATTAGCCTCACACGAAGTCCAGTTTTGAAGGCAAAAATTAAACCACGTGACGTGTCTGAAGATCAAATTTTCTGTTAGACATTTCATCGGGCGCTTGCGTGCAAATCAAAATACTCCAACTCCTGAGGTAATTAATACGCATATAATACACGATTGCCCGGTTTTTCTTCTCTGTTTTATTTCAAGCAAGGGTAGATCGGTATTTTGATTCTTAATGTTGGTTAGGTTTGGGATTTAAGTCCTTTGCTGGCTATGTGCCTGGTTGATGAGTAACAGAAGAGACTGTATTTCGAAAAAAAATAGAGAGAATACCATACGAAGAGAACTGATTGCAACGTGATTGAAACCGTTTTCAAAATAATTTAAAAAAAAAATTAAAAAACGAATAAAATGTTTTAAAAATGATATTTTAAAAATATAGTATGGTGTTTCGTTTTATATTTTATAATAAATAAAATAGTTATTTAAAAGAAAAAATAATGATTTACCTTAAAAATATGATTTGAAAATTGTGCAAAAACATAAAAAAGTTATTTTTCGATTTTGAGTTATCATTTTCATATATGTGTTTTCTTTTTTTAAAAAAACATTTTACAAAATAGCAAATAACCAATTTTTTATTTTTTAAAATGAAAAATTACTTTTAAAAAGGGATCCAAATAATACCATTTTTTTTAAAAAAATATTAAATACAATGGAGCAACTTGACTCAAAAGCTGAAATTTGGGACGTTGTCAAGTTACCAGACGGTATTATTTAACAACCAAATCAGATATTTAGACAAACTAAATGATTTGACTAACATAAATTGTGCTATATGAAATATAATTTATGGATATATTCCACATTTTTTATATAATGATTACATATTTTAACTATGAAAGTACTTGCAGCTCTAGAAAGACACTAACCATTTTACAATTGCAACATTAATTAGTTATTCCTAAAAAGTTGCAAAAATAAAAGCTAACACAGAATTAACTGTTAACCATAACACCGTTAACTAAAACAAATAGGCAACAAAGAAAATTTTTCATGATCCAAATACAAAGCTTTCAACTGTTATTGATTGTTTTGAAAAGGAAAGAAAAAGAATTTGTAAAACTATGTTTGAGTTTAATTAGTTCAATCAACAACATCAAATTTATCTTTCGAAACTAGTTTTCCTTAAGTAAAGTCACCGAAGTGCACAGAAAAAACCTCCCACAGTGAGAGCTCAATAAATACATGTAGTTTGTTTAGCTACCCCATATTGATATATAGGTTGTATGAGGCAAAAATTTTTGATAAAATTTGACTTTTTTCTTTATGGAAAAAAGGCCCACCTGTTCTAAATCCTGTGACTTGGCTTCAAGATGGGCAATGGTGGGTGTGGTCAAATTGGAACATGCCTCTAGATATAAATCATGCAAACATGGCCAAGTTGGATGGTAAGTTTCTGCGTAGAATCTACTGAGGTTGGTTATCAGGTCCAACAAGTTTTCACTCGCTTAACTTGATAAGAATGATGCCATTTCCATCTCTTGCAAAGCATATGTTCTTCTAGTCTAATTGTTTAACAATCATGCTCCAATCCAATCTCTCACAATTGCTTCCAACTGCAATACACTTCAAGCAAAGAATAATGTGAATTAAAGGTTAGAAACAAACTACTCATATCATTGCATGCGATAAATACACAGTAACTGTATCCATACAGTTACTATGTGTGTTAGAAGATAAAAATGTATATATTCTTTCCTATTTTGTTGTATCTATTCTTTCCTATTGTATTGCCTAATTTTTAGCTAGACAACTCATAGTCCCTTACTTGTAGGAGTAGTCAACTATCTTCTCTGTACAAATACCCGTTTGATGTTCAATAATAATAGAAAAAACACATTCAGTATTTTTCCATCTTTTCATGGTATCAGAGCTTGGTTAGGATTCTGTTTTCTTCTTGCTGCACTTTACATCTAACGTGTAGCATCCATCTCTCTTTCAATCATCATCATGGCCAATGATGGACTACCACCAACTCCTTCTGTTCATGGCAAGGAAATTGCCAATTCTAATACAGATTCTTCAAGATCAAATATCTCAAACCCCTATTTCACTCACCATTCAGATCATCCAGGTTTGGTTTTGATTTCCAAACCCTTAAATGGGGAGAATTATTCTACTTGGAAAAGGGCCATGACTTTGGCTTTAAATTCCAAAAACAAACTAGGTTTTGTCGATGGTTCAATCAATTCACCTTCAAAGACAGCAGATCCTGAAAATTATGCAGCCTGGTCCCGATGTAATGATATGGTCCATTCTTGGATTATCAACACTCTAAGTCCGGAAATTTCAGACAGTGTAATATATTACACCACCGCTAATGAGGTCTGGGAAGATCTTCGTGAGCGATTCTCTCAAAGTAATGCACCTCGCATCTTCGAGATTCAACGAGATATTGCCTATCTTCGACAAGAGCAACTCTCTATCTCTGCTTATTACACTAAACTGAAGGGTCTTTGGGATGAACTGAGTTCCTACAGTGATGCGGTTTATGCAGCCCAACATGATCAGCAAAAATTGATGCAATTCTTGATGGGGTTGAATGATTCTTACAGTGGTGTTCGTGGCCAGATCCTCTTGATGAACCCTCTTCCTTCGGTTCGCCAAGCATATTCCTCTGTCTCCCAAGAAGAAAAGCAGCGTCTCCTGACTTCGACACACGCTGCAGACGATTCTGGTGGTACCGCTGCCATGGCTGTTCGAAGCAACAACAGCAGAAAATTCACTCCATCAGCTGGTCCGAGAAGGTTCGACCGCCCATATGGTCCACCTGATTTCAAATCACAAGAAAAATCACCTGATAACAGTGGAGGAGGACGCCGAGTAGATCAAGATAGGAAACGGACGGGATTTGGAAGAGGTCGCCCACATTGTACACACTGTGGTGAATTGGGTCATTGGATTCAGACATGCTATGAGTTACATGGGTACCCAGCAGGTCACCCGAAGGCCCAGTTTACAGGCCCAAAACGTTTCCACAACAATAACAGGCTAGCAGCAAATCAAGTCACTGAGGACAGCAGCCCTGTTGTTGGTATTTCAGAGGTCCAGTTAAAACAACTCTTATCTCTTCTTGACAACAAAACTGAAGGATCTAGTTCTCAAGCACATGCCGTCACCAAACCAGGTTTGTCTAAAATCACCACCCGCAGTTGGATCATCGATAGCGGAGCAACGGATCATATTTCTTCATCATCGAAATTATTTTTTCGCGCAACAAAAAATTGCTCATTACCTCCTGTATTATTGCCAAGCGGAGAACAGGCTAACATTGTTGCAAAAGGATCATTGCCTCTAAATTCAGTTTATTATTTGCATAATGTGCTATGTGTACCTACATTCAAAGTTGATTTGTTGTCTGTTAGTCGTCTAACGAGAGGCCTGAATTGTTCAATAACGTTTTTCCCTTATTGGTGTGTTTTGCAGGATCTGGCTACGAGGAAGATGATTGGTTTGGGTAAACAGCGTGACGGATTATATTATTTGGTGGCATTGGCATCAAAGAAATCCGAGACAAATACTTCCTCACTCACAAATCGACCAACTTGTAACCTCACCATCTCATCTACCGATCTCTGGCATAACCGTTTAGGTCATGTGTCACCACCTCGTTTGAGTTTCATTGCGAAGAATTTTTTGAATTTTTCAGTTCAGTCAAATAATGCTTGCCCCATATGTCCATTGGCTAAGCAGAGTCGTCTACCTTTTAGTTCTAGTGTTATTTCTTCTGTAAAACCTTTTGAAATAATACATTGTGATATTTGGGGTCGTTATCGACACCCTTCTCTTTCCGGTGCTTATTATTTTCTTACTATTGTTGACGATTATACACGTTTCACATGGATTTTTTTGATGAGGCACAAAAGTGAAACTCAATCACTTTTAAAACATTTTTTTAATTATGTTCTCACACAATTTGAGTCTCCCATTAAAATTTTTCGGAGTGACAATGGTGGAGAGTTTGTCTCTCTTCGCTCCTTTTTTTCTGACAATGGTGTCGTCTTTCAGCATTCTTGCGTTTATACGCCTCAACAAAATGGGGTTGTAGAACGCAAACATCGTCACATCTTACAAGTGGCTCGGGCTTTGAAATTTCAGGCTAGTCTCCCTACCCAGTTTTGGGGAGAATGTGCTCTTACTGCTGTACATATAATCAATAGGCTTCCTTCTCCAGTTCTTTCTTTCAAATCACCTTTCGAACTTCTCTACTCTAAACCACCATCTTTTTCCCATTTACGTGTCTTTGGTTGTTTGGCTTATGCCACTAATGTTCATCCTTCTCATAAATTTGACTATCGCTCCATACCCTCAATTTTTATCGGCTATCCTATTGGTCAAAAAGCTTACAAATTATTTGATTTGTCGACCAAAAAGATTTTCACTAGTCGCGATGTTAAATTTCATGAGTCTGTCTTTCCTTATGCTTTTACCCAGCCCCACCCTTTCCCACACACTCCCTCTGGCCCGACCACAATATCCGGCCCAATTCCTTTTCCAGCCCATGATATGCCTTATTCTTTTGAGTCTACTTCCGACTCCTCTAGCCCAAACACTGCTCCTCTTCATCCACACACCCCACCTGATCCGACAACGCCTCCCTCTTCCCCGATTCCGCGTTCTCCTTCCGCCTCTCCTCCTCCACCGGCGTCAGTTATTCCGGCGTCAGTCCCTCCATCTCATCCGCCTCCTCCACCCCTTCTTTCCTCACCTGTTCCGGATCCCGTCCATTCACCCGACCCAACTCCACTTCGGCGTTCCAGCCGTCCCACCGGTCCACCAGCCAGGCTTCGCGATTACGTTTGCTCCGCCGTTTGCTCCGCCCAATCGTCCTCCTTGCTGCCTGGTCCGACTCGAGGTACGAGATTTCCACTGGCTGATTTTGTCTCTTACCACCGATATACCCCTGCACATCGTTGTTTTATTGCTCAGATCAGTGAAGCTGCTGAACCCAAATCTTATTCCGAGGCTGCCGCTCATCCTAAGTGGCAGGAGGCCATGAGCTCTGAATTGCAAGCTCTCCAAGCCAACGGGACATGGTCACTCGTCCCTCTCCCAGCCGGCAAGTCCCCAATCGGCTGCAAATGGGTATTTAAAATCAAGCATCGTTCCGACGGTTCTATTGAGCGGTACAAAGCTCGTTTAGTCGCCAAAGGCTTCACTCAGCTGGAGGGTATTGATTATCAGGACACCTTCTCCCCCACTGCCAAGATTATTTCTGTGCGTTGCCTGCTTGCCTTGGCTGCTTCTAATGGCTGGTCCATTCACCAATTGGATGTCACCAATGCTTTCCTCCACGGCGATCTGTCTGAAGAAATTTACATGTCTCCACCGCCTGGGCTTCGGCGACAGGGGGAGGATAACTTCGTGTGTCGCCTTCACAAGTCTTTGTACGGGCTGAAACAGGCTTCTCGACAGTGGTTCGCCAAGTTTTCAGAGGCCATTTGTTCCGCGGGCTATGTACAGTCTCGAGCTGATTATTCTTTGTTCACCAGAAAACAAGGCAAGTCTTTTACTGCCCTCTTGATCTATGTTGATGATATTTTAATTACTGGTAATGATCCTAATAGCATTGCTGCAACAAAAGAATTTCTGCATAGTAATTTTCGTATCAAAGAGCTTGGCAATTTGAAATATTTTCTTGGTATTGAGGTTTCTACTTCTAAGAATGGTATTTTTATTTCTCAACGTAAGTATGCGTTAGAAATTATCACGGATGCAGGGTTGTTAGGTGCAGCTCCCATTGATACTCCTATGGAAAACGGTTTGAAATTATCAGATAAAAGTGATTTGCTTAAAGATTCAAGTCAGTATAGAAGATTAGTCGGCAGGTTGATTTACTTGACTGTTTCCAGACCTGATATAACATATGCTGTACATGTTCTAAGTAGATTCATGCACCAACCTCGAAAGTTACATATGGAAGCAGCTCTTTGGGTCGTTAGGTATCTAAAAGGGGCTCCTGGCAAAGGTCTGTTTTTCTCTTCGAAAAGTGATTTCAAGTTGAGAGCTTACTGTGACTCAGATTGGGCAGGTTGCCCACTTACTAGGAGGTCCACTACGGGTTATTGTGTCTTTCTTGGTCCTTCATTGATATCCTGGAGGTCGAAACGACAGAAAACAGTTTCACTTTCTTCTGCTGAGGCGGAATATCGTGCAATGACAGGAGTTTGTTGTGAATTGACATGGCTTCGATACTTATTAAAGGATTTGGGACTCTCACATGATGAACCTGCTTTGCTATATTGTGATAACAAGGCTGCTCTACACATTGCAGCCAACCCAGTTTTTCATGAGCGGACTAGGCACATAGAGATGGATTGCCATTACATTAGAGACAAAATTCAAGATGGTTCGGTAATTACAAAGTATGTAAATTCTGTACATCAGCTGGCAGATGTCTTGACAAAGCCTTTGGGGAAAGAATTTTTTGTTCCTATGGTTCACAAGTTGGGAGTAAAAGATATCCACTCTCCAACTTGAAGGGGAGTGTTAGAAGATAAAAATGTATATATTCTTTCCTATTTTGTTGTATCTATTCTTTCCTATTGTATTGCCTAATTTTTAGCTAGACAACTCATAGTCCCTTACTTGTAGGAGTAGTCAACTATCTTCTCTGTACAAATACCCGTTTGATGTTCAATAATAATAGAAAAAACACATTCAGTATTTTTCCATCTTTTCAATGTGGAGTCTATATATATATATGTATGTATGTATATATGTATGTATGTATAGAAGAAAGCGCAAGGATAAAAATTAACCTGTGTGGAGCTAGAAAGGAAATGAAAGACTCATTTGTTATAACCCACTTGATCTCTCATTTGTTGTTGTGTAAAGCTATTTGATCAGCTTGTCTTTCTTATTTCCAGAAATTGATACACAAATTGTGATACTTCTTAAAAAAAGAATGAAAGCTGTGATGCTGTGCTGTATGAATGAAAGTTTCTTTTATGGTTTCCAATCCAAGTAACTGGTGGACCGTATGAAATTAGTCTTCTTCTAGCAAGTAAATGAATCAGTTTTGAAATCTAGTAAGGAAAAAATTCACAATTAAAACTAAACCATTCCAAAAACTATAATGTATAGATAAATCGGTACTGCACCTGAACTTTACATCAAGGTTTATCTAGGTTTTCTCAAAGAAGCAGCAGTAGCAAACGATCATAGTATTGCTCTTTGAAACCTTTAATTTAACTACATTATCTGCATCGCACAGACAATTCACTCCAAACATGTACACATTAATTAGGAATCAGGAAAGAAACAAAAAATAGATCCATGTATTATTACCTGACTAACTAGAAGCCATACATGCCCCAGATTGAAGTGCTATTGACTCTCATTAGTTTTCCATGGATGGCAGTAAGCTTTCTCGAACTTGACAAGAATTCCAGCAGTTAATCTCCAGTGTACGTTGGAGGGAACTTTTCTTTGGAAACATCTTCCTTGCCTATTTGTGGTTCTTGCACAACCAAGCACCAAATTGTCAAATTATAGGAAGTAACCAGAGATCTGAGAAAGTATATGTTACCTTTACTTTGGTATGCACAGTTCCAATTTGAGAGACTGAAATTCTTGCAGTTATATCTCCACACTCAACTTTTCAAACACAGAAATACATTGTGATATCCTGCTGAATTAAGTTGATGAAGCTTGGTAAGGGATCTATTGTTAATTTCTCAAGTTGATCGAGCTATGGTGACAAGAAACATAACTTTTAATTACTTACATTTTTGAACATCAATGCATGACAGACTTGGAAATAATATAGGTTAGAGATAATCTTTATTGAAGGCTTGATCCGTTGCATCATCCTCAATAATGATTTGCTCCAATGTTCCATAACAAAACATGTAGATATATCTCAGCCAAAGGCAATATTCCACCTCTAGGTTGGCAAGATTTTGAAGACTTAAGATGCATTTTTCAAATGACTTCAAGTTCTTATAGAGAACTCAAGATTAGTGTTGAAAGGAGAAGATTAATCATATTGAAAGGAGGAAAATGTTCATTTTTAAATGCAATTGATCACCTTGTTATCTTTAGAAATTTGAAATTTTCTAATTACATTTGAATAGCAAGTTATAAGAAAAGAATTTACAAGATCGAGCGCTATACCTTTGCTTTCACTATGAAAATTTTGAAGGAAGGCAAGACAAGAAAGGAAATTTGATTAATTCAGAGGAAAGCATGAATATTGCGTGTATTCCAAGTTGAATTTAATTTAAACTTCCCAAAACAAAAATTTTGACTAGAATTAACAATATAAACTTCTTGGATTCAATTTATTAAAATGAAAAAAAAAAAAAAAACAAAAAAAAAGGTCATCTTCCATACCACAGCTTACGTTTATTTCTTAATTCATAAACTTAAATTATTGGCAGAGGAAGAAGATCACAAGGGTTGTCTATCCAAACTCAAAAACAATGTCAGAAGCAAATAATGAAGTTAAAAGAGATACAATAAGAGATTGTACCCACATGGGGCACTATCATCCTTTGAATTGCACTCAATGGATGACCTTGTATAGCTTTAAATCTTTGTGAAATTTCTTCAGTTGGCTATGAACTTGAAAGAGTCAATGTGAGGATATAGAGCCTACAAGGTTGATTTTAATAAGGAAAGAATTTTATTCCAAAAGCTGGTAGTTACAACTCACCAAAAGCTCTTTCTCTTTGATTTCACTATACAAATGAAAGCAGGATGACACAGGAATAGAGTTTTAATTACTTCAAAAAAAGCAGGATTATTGTAAAATATATAGTTATGTGACTTCATTAATCCCAAAGTTAGAAAATACCCTGCTAAGAATAATTTGAGCTAGTAATGCTCTGTTTTTAGAGCAACTTCATTGAGTCAGTAATACCCTACTAAGAATGAACCAATATACGAAAAGAAACTCCAAAAACAAAATAAGTACTAGTAAATTTTGATCGTGATTATGTGGTTTGATTAATATGGAATAACTACTAAGGATAGAAAAATAGTTATATGAAAACTTACATTGATTATTTAATCAAATGCACATCAGAATAAGTAATGTGATTAACATTATATTGATCAATTTTGATGTCTTATTTAAAAACTGATGATTATGTATGCAGGAAAAACAACAATGTCGATTAATGCAAGAGGAGTTATGATGCCCCTAAAGCATTTAGAAAAGTGCGTGATAAAGATTTATTATGATTATTAATGTCTTTGTTGAGCAGCAGTAAAATCTAATGATTAATACATGCCTACAATAATTTAATAATCAAAGTTTTGTCCGAAAACTTTGATCAGACAGAAGACAAAGCCTACAATTTTTTTTTTTTCTGAAATAAAAGCTTACAATTTTTTAATAATCAATAATGACAGGATATATACATGAACAGAGGCCCCATTAGAGATATTCAGGTCATGTGGGTTCATCACAATTTAAGCTCTTATTGTTTTTTGTTTCCAATACACAGAAGCATAAGATATTGTACATCAAGAACCCGTTGGTATATATACATACCCTCTTGCTTAGAGTTGAAGAGTAAAACATACCAAACCGCTCCTAGACAAAGAAGAGCACACAATCCGTCTTTATGTACACATAAGGCATACCAAACAACTTCAACATAGTGTCTTCATGATGGCCTAATGTTTAAAAGAGGAACACCGAACACCCAATTGATGAAGGAAGCACCAGCTGACGAAAAGTATAGAACAAAACTTATTAGGTTGTTGAACATATAAAACCGAAACGTCAAAAAAGAAACTGGAAATAGAGACATATATAAGGTGGTAGCAGCCATGGTAGAGCTTAAGGTGGTGCTATTTACTCTCTTCATCTTCCAATATATGGTGGCAACTTTTGTCGAACTTCACCAGAGCGCCAGCACTCAATATCTACTACATGTAGGTTGTGTGTATGCGCTGCCTGCACAATCAATTGAAGCACAAAATAAGAACATAATTATATAGTTCGTTCTAGTGAATTGAAAATGTGATAATACAGCAACATCTTACCTCTGCTTGGGCATGCACTGCTCCATTTTTGTCTACTGAAAATCTTGTAGTTAGCTTGGGACATCCACTCACCCACAGCAATGACAAAGACGGAAATATGAAGTGATAACAGAAGTTGACGAGGCTTTCTAATCTGACGAGCCTCAATTCCTTAAGTTGAGGGAGCACTAATTCTAATTGTGTGTCACCTGTCATGTCTGCTTCATCTTTCTGTCCAAATATTTCTTCCAATTGAGGTGATCTTCTTATATATACGTATGTCAGTTGTTGAAGATCTAGTTGAGCTATGGTGACGGGAAATAGAGTTTTTAATTTGTCACACCAATGGACACAGATGGAAGAGAGATTTGGAAAGAGTGGAAGTTGGACATGATCCTCTCTATCATCTTCAACCATCACTTGCTCCAATTCCCCACAATCAATAATATCAATCATTTGCAATTGCAGTACATTTCGAACAAGACTAGATGACAAGAGATGTCTAAGCCTTTTGCAATAACTCACATGTAGGTTTTGAAGATTTGGAAGGCTCAAAAGACGCGCAGGTCCCTTATTCCAGTTCTTCTAGATGCTGCAACACTAATTCCTTCAAACTTGACAGAGAAAATTGTTGTTCAAACTGAAATATCACTTGTACTCCTCTACAATAACCAATTTTTAACTCTTCCAAATTTTCAAAGTTATTTTTCAATTGAGGCAGAACTCCTTTGCAAAATTCATCACTATTTACCACCACAAGAAGCTGTATGTTCACAAGGCATCAAAATTTAATTTTATTAATAAATCAAATTAAAAATAAATGACGCTTTTATTAATAATCATTGCAATTCTATTGCTAAACCATATAGCATTAATGAGATGGCTATTTTCAATTATTGTTATAAAAAATTATTTAAATAAAATGAAGGTTTTACAGTATTTGTATAATTTAAACTGCTTATAGAGTAGTTAAAGAGAAATGAAACTTGCTCTTTGAATTTGTTTGGGAGCAAAAAAGTTAAAGATTGACATAGGGGGAAAATGAAAAAAATACTAAGGGATCTTTGAAAACTAGCTGTGTTTTAATATTTTCATTGTTTTTTATTTTTGTTTTTAACTTTATAACAATTTTGTAAGTGACGTATGGGACCTATCAAATAATACTTTATTTATTAAAATTATAGTTATCAAAACACACACATATATATTTGTGTGTGTTGGGATTATATTTATCTACTTATTTTTACTATTGACTAATATACTTTTCTCAGTATTAGTAAAGTATAGCTTTGTTTTGTTATAATATGCTTCTTAAACATGAAAAATCACCTATTCGTTTCAAATTAACTTCAATTTTTATTAAAAAAAAACTGTAATTAATTTTTAATAAAAAAGATAACATAAAATATATACTTTTATATTTTCAATTAAAAAACATTAATTTATATTAAAATTTAACTGCATACAATATTACTTTTACAGTTTATTCTAAAAATATTTTGTAAAATATATTTTCAAAACAATTAGAACAATATATAACTTGTTCACTTCTTTTATTAATATAATATAATTTTTGTGTATCCTATCAAAAAAAAAAAAAATTAGAACAATATACTCTTTAATAGACAAAAATTAATTCAAATTAAAATTTATAGAATAAAAAACGAGAAAGAAAAATACAAATTTTGAAATGTATCACAGACATTATATTATCATTCTTAATTTAGTTTACTATTTTTCTACAATCATAAAATAACTACAATTGAAATATTATTGGTGGCAACTAGAGGTGAATTTTAAAAAATAGAACAACAAATAAAATTAGTGTACATTTTAGTCAATAGCTAAAGCTGGCAGGTGTGAAAACTCTAATTGTACACTTCAAGGTACCAAATACTTGGATGGTATACGATGAATGAAAGTAAGTTTAATATAATTTAATATTTTCCTCTAGAGAGAAATAAAGATAAATAAAATACCTTAGCAGTCTGCAGACTAGCTCCAAGTTCAGCAACTAAAGATGGAGTCCTCAAAACATATAACTTTTGCAGAGTTGACCAAGTTGAACTATAATTTTCTGAGCAGAAGTTTATTAGGTTTTCTAGTCCATCAAGTTCTAATATTCTTAAGTTGGGGAGCAACACATCATGTCCACCTCTTGCAGGCACATTATCCTTTGTTTCCTCTGCTTTTATTTCAACAATGTGCTCCAAACTGTCACAATCGCTTACCTTGAGTTGTTGTAGCTGCAACAAACTTCAAGCAAGGTTCAATGTGAAGACATATCTCAACTTCTTACAACTGGCCACTTTGACAACTGTCAAACTTTGCAGGCTTACTTGCTGGGTGCGACCCTCCCATATATTCCTTAGATTTGGTAAATCAAATAGATCTAAACATGCTAAACTTAAAAGTAGAGAAGGATTTTCTTTGGTATAGTATAAACCCTCCAGTTGAAACCAGTGTTCGAAAACTCGCTACTCGCTACTCGACCGGCGAGGCAGCGAGCAGCGAGTACTCGACAACTCGGAGAGTACTCGGTTTGACCATCGGTCAACGGTCAAACCGTTGACCAATGGTCAAACCAGGTCAACCTTGTAAAAAATCAAATTAAAAATTTTCTATATGATCAAAATACAATTATATGACCACAAAACACCATCAAACCTATCTCATACAATCTTCAAAATCACTTTAACATAATTACATAATTACAAATACTAAATATGTAACACCCCTAATTTTATACGCATGAATATTACTGTTATTATCCTTATTATATTATTATTATGATTAATTAAAATTGATAAATAAACGTAGATTAAGTGAGTATATATAGATTGTAAGCCCTAAGTCTATTTTGGGTTTCCCAGTAATAGTCTCTAAGTGATATTTTGGGACCCTAAATGATTAAGGAAAGTATCTGAAGAATGTAGTAAGCTCTTAGATATTGATTGAACCCAATTGGAGGATAAATAGGAGGGTAAAGTGGCGAATGACCCTAAGAGATTATTAAAGTGATAAAGGATTAAATTGAGTATAAGTTTTAATATTTGTGGTCAAAATAGAATTGAGTTAAAAGTTAAGGGAGGAGACTGATATTTTTAAAATTGATTGGGGAGGAAAATAGAAGCCAAAAACTTGTTTTGACTCACAAAATTGATATTGAGTTGGTCGCCGAGAAGAAGAAAGAAGAAGAGAAGAAAAGAAAGAAGAAGAAGAAGAGAAGAAGAAGAATAAGGTGCCGACCAGCCACCACCGACCGAAGATGATGACAGACGGCAACCTTGGCTGTGACGGCGACGGCAACGGTAGAGACCGACGGCAGCGACGATCAGTGACGACCGACGGCAGCGACGACCGACGGCAGTGACGAAGCACTGAAGCAAAACGATAGAACAAAAGAGGAACTGAGGAAGAATGAAGAGAAGAACTGCCGAGTTGGAACAGCGCCCAGTTGGACCGAGTTGGGCCGATTTTTGACCCGGGCCGATTTGTGCTGCCGATCCGGCGATTCTCGGATCGGCAGCAGGCAGAGCGGTGAGTCCTCGGCGAGAACTCGGCCAACTCGGCCGAGTTTTTATTCCATGGTTGAAACACATCTTGTAGCTCATCACATTTATAGATGGTCACTTTTTTTAGTTTTCGTAGTCTTTAAATTAACGAATTTGGAAATAAGCAACCCATTCTGTCACAATCCTGCACTCGTAGAGTTTCCAAGTTTTCTAGAAACCCCCTTGGAGGCCTTCCTCCATTGCAAATTTCTCTTAGATGAATAGAGTGCAGAGAAAAATGCACCAAATTAGAGAATGCAATAGATGGCAAATGCTGCTGCGTCATATCAATGATGCACTCCACTTCTTGCAAATGTAGTTTACTAAGCTCAGAAAGATTGGTATTGCTACTTTCTGCACTTGTCCCTTCAGTCTCCCATACTTTAAAGCTATTATCAATATATAACTCTTCTAATTGAGATAAACTCAGTATTATATTTACTGGAATCCTTTTCAAAACAAAAAAACATGTTATACTCAACATTCTCAATTTATTGAGCTCTTTTAGTTCTTCAGACAATTCAACCAACTCGCAATCAGACAAAATAAGAATCTCAAGTTTGGCCAACATATTCAACGAAGACATGTCTCTCAATTTACAATTAATCAACCGTAATGTCACAAGTTTTGTTGAAGATTGAAGTGAATTTAATGATAGATGAAACCCTTTAAGCCTTGCAACGTTCAATGCTTTCATCGTTTCAAAAAATTCATTTGAAACATCATCTCCATCCAATAACAAAATTTTTAGCTTGGGACATACCAGTTGATTAGGACTCACATCTATTTTGCTTTGCATTAGGGAGATTGCTGGGCATTGTTCTACGTCCTCGTGCTGTGGCCACTCTGCCAATCTCATGCCAGCTTTAACCCTAAAAACATTTTCCCCCTCGGATGCTATCTATAAGGCAACATCCCGAACCAAATCATGCATTTTCACAAATCCTTCTCCAGCATCTAACAATAAACATGAATCTTTAAGGTAATTAATTCTTACTCGTAATTGGTTTCTTGCATTCTTAATTGAGTTACCATCTTGAAACAAAGCTAGCCCTAGTCCAAGGCTTAACAATTCCTCTAAATCAATTTTATAATCTTCAGGAAATAGTGAGCATAACAAGAAACAGAACTTTGTTTCTTTGCTTTTCAAATAATCATAACTCAATTTAAGACAAGCATAAACATCAACATCAACACCTTCTACAGCATCAAGTTTTGACCTTTCCAATTTTTGATACACTACCTCCCATTCTTCAATACCCTTATCTCTCAAGAGGCTTCCAATAGTTACAATAGCTAAAGGCAAACCATTGCACTCTTCCAAAACTTTTTTTGCTGCATCAATCAACACGGTGGAGTCATTGTAGTGGTCAAAAATTACCCGATCCAAAATAAAAGCCCAAATCTTATTGTAATAGATTGGGCCAGTATGCTGGTCGATCCAAGTTAATGGCCAAATACATGTTATAAGCAGATAGCCCAGCAACTTGGTTGATCTAACTCAAGTAATGAGGATTGATTGCTCTTAGTGAATGAGATTTAAATCAATTGTAACGGAAGTTACATTAACTCTGTAACCGACATATCATTAACTATAGTATTTATTCTGTAACCGACATATCATTAACTATAGTATTTATTCTGTAACCGATATATCATTAACTATGGTATTTATTCTGTAACCGACATATCATTAACTATAGTATTTATTCCGTAACCGACCTGACATTAATCATAGTATTTATTTTGTAACGGACATGACATTAACTCCACCATAAGTGCCCATGGCACCTCCTCTACCTATAAATAGAGGCTTCATTTGAAGCCAAAATCCATCCCACCTCATTTGCTCCTCTCTTACAAGTCATCTGAGATTTCTCCTCTCTTTTCTTCATTCTTTAACTTTAGATTCAGAGTTCCTGTGTGATGGAGTTAGTGTAGTGATGTGGAGGTGCATGTCTAGGAAAGGTTCTGGCTAAGAAAGACTTGGTATTTAACTGTGTCCATTGTGACCGACCTCTCTTTCCTGGGAACTTACCTGCTGTACTATTCGCGGTCTACTTACACTGTTCTGTTATACGGGGTTTGCTCACTGATATTTAATATTTTAGTGTTCCTAATCTGTCCACTTTTCCGTCCTACCTTTTCCGGCACACTCCCTCCAGTCTGATGACGCTTTACAATTACTGTATTCTAGTACATTATTATCAGTTTACTAACTTGAGCGTCGGAGTGTCTTCGGCCGGCACCCCACCGGTGTCAAGATCACCCGCGTTCTTTTTATTTGATTTGTGCAGGATACAGGATGCTAGGTTCCAAGAAAGTTGACCGACGAGGCCCACTCAAAGTCAACATGCAAAATTCACCCACTACAGTTTGGCGCCGTCTGTGGGAACCTAGTATCCAATCCAGCATAAGTCACCTAGCACAATTTAGCGGTTGAATTGCAAAATCAGTCTTTCAAAACACAGATCGCCGAACGACTTGAAACAATTTCAAATTGAAAAGGTCATGTTACTGATACAATATTTTTTTTAATTTTTATATTGAGGACATACATGTTCATGCTTAAAAAAAAAATGATTACTCATATAATTTATTCATGCATGATTTTTAATCATAAATTATAACTTATTAATTCATATAATTTTGTATCCTTAGCTAAACTTACACTTTGAATGATATGTTCTCATAGCCAGTTTGATCGAAATATCATATAAAATTTAAGTTTATTCGAAGTTATACATCATTTCTTAAATATTTATATAATATACAATTTTAGGAAACATGCAAGTCGAATCATTTTATGTAGTACAATGACAAATATACCTTAAAAATCTCATAATCACTTACGAAATGTGTCATTCTTTCATTCAATTGATTTTACGTTTGAAACACATAATGTCTAAAGTTAAAGCACAGTCTCAGTTCTAGTACTAAAAAATTATTTTGTGTGCATTCCAAAAATTATATCTAATATCTTGAACCCCCAGATTATGCATGCAATTATTCGACTATATCTGACTTTAGCATTATACTTTTGAAAGAGGTTTTGTAAATGGTCTACAACTTCTATGATTAAGACTTCTAATGTTGTTACCTTTTTGGATTGTTTTTGTTAAGTTCAGTTTTTATATTACAAATATTATAATGAACTTAATTCTCTAATTATTTCACATTCACTTGATATATTTATAATTTTTCATTTTTATGGGAAATGATTGTATATAATTTTATTGAATGGTGGGTCTTCCTCTTTAGTTTTTCATAAATCATGCTAAACAAAGTTGAGTATATCTTTTTCATATCTCAGAGTCACAATAAATTATAAGTCAATGTCTGTGAACCTTGCTTTTTAATGGCATTCTACCTAAAAATTTCTCAAGTTTCCTATATATTTATCAACTCATTAAAATCTCACATTATCATTGTTGATGCCATCAAACTTTATTGTCATTGTCATTAATTCTCAAAGATGCAATGTCAATTATTCGATGATAAATTCGTAAGACATGAATTATATACTTGATTTTATTTAGGTTTTTATAACCGTTTGAAGAATTCTTTGAATGAATAAACTTATAGAAATTTTGTTTGTTCTGCCATCAAATATAACTTTTATAAATTATGAATGATTTTTGTTATTGAGAGCTATTGTTCAGTTATAGTACAATGAATTATTGGTCACACCAACATGGATCACTTTGTGTTGGCATTTCAGCGATATTGCTCTGGTATGATTCTAAACTTTCTCCTGGTATTTAAAAATAATATTATGGAAGGAAGCTAGATTTAACATATCATAATCAAATAACAAAAGTTTAACTGTCTAATTTAAGCATGTAGTCAAATGGAAGTATAATTAGTATAATTAATTATACACAATATTTTTTAATTTCAAAATCCTCAATAATATCTTCTGTATGAGAAATGAGAAGATATATTAGTGCACTGATTTGTTATAAATTTCTACATCATAAAAGTAATCATCTAGAAATTTATAAGACAATGAGGTTACATACAAATGAGGTTAATCAATCAATTTCTCTACTAGCATAATGGTGCTAAGTAAATTATATTTAATATAACTCTCTCATTTGAAATTCGACTCCAGACTCCACTGGAGACAAATTGATCAACTACCGAGTTTCAGTAAGTTCCATCTCCATGACTAGTAAATCTAGTGTTAGGCGTTTAAGCCACTAGACTTGATAAAGATCCGGTTAGAAATACAATAGACAACCATATGCTTTTGAACGACTTATAGTCAATAATGCAACATCACGAACATCTTAAAAGTTATGTTCGACAATACGACGGGAAAAATCGAACGACAAGAAAAATGTATCAATACTAAACTTTAATATCTTTATCACAGTATTTATTTTCAGGAAAAGATTATTTCACGACTCTGAGCACACGAAGTGCGCCTAAAACTTTGGAGGGTGCACTTACCAAAGCATGGGCATGCATTAAATGGAAGATGTTATAAATCATCAACAAAAAGAGTCGAGCACTGATAAGGAAAATGATTTGAATTGACCAGATTACCAAATGAACTCAAGCAATTATTACAAAATAAAGTCATCTTCTTAGATACTACCCAATTACAACTAACTCAGAGGAAAAAAGATGTGCGACTCAACTTGCAGGCATTGATGTTCAGTCTAATCACAGTTGACAAGCTAAAAAGAAAAACGTACGGATCATGAGACAAGACAACTATTGATTTTTGCGTACAACTGGGGACATCCGGTAAGATTTCTAATTTGAAATTCTTATATTTCTATCAGTTACTAACTTGAGCATGGAGGATCATTGGCAAAGCCAAAGACCACTCCTAATAATTTGTGACGCAGGAATCATATAAAATTAAGAGAGCTCAACAAACACTCTCTCGACAATACAAAGAATTCTTAGTACAATCATTCAACTTCAACAATATTGTTCAACTCTACAAATGGTTCTCCTCAACAGTTCAACATAATTACATACCCATGGTTCTCAGGGGGCACACCTCAATCATGTGGTCACATATAAGTGGTTCAAGGGGGACAAGGCAACACCCAGCCTCCGCCACTTCTTTTCAAAGCAAAGTGGTTCAAGGGGGACAAGGCAACACCCAGCCTCCGCCACTTCTATTCAAAGCAAAGTGGTTCAGGGGGGACAAGGCAACACCCAGCCTCCGCCACTTCTATTCAAATCAAAGTGGTTCAGGGGGGACAAGACAATACCCAGCCTCCGCCACTTCTATGAAATCAAAGTGGTTCAAGGGGGACAAGACAACACCCAGCCTCCGCCACTTTAGTCAAATCAAAGTGGTTCAAGGGGGACAAGACAACACCCAGCCTCCGCCACTTCTATTCAAATCAAAGTGGTTCAAGGGGGATAAGGCAACACCCAGCCTCCGCCACTTCAGTCAAGTCAAAGTGGTTCAAGGGGGACAAGGCAACACCCAGCCTCCGCCACTTCTATTCGAATCAAAGTGGTTCAAGGGGGACAAGGCAACACCCAGCCTCTGCCACTTCTATTCGAATCAAAGTGGTTCAAGGGGGACAAGGCAACACCTAGCCTCCGCCACTTCTACTCCAATCTAAGTGCTTCAAGGGGGACAAGACAACACTCAGCCTCCACCACTTCAGTCAAATTAAGGTAACTTAAATATTTCAACATATGAAATTTAAATTAATAGGATGCATTCTCTGAAGCCGTTCCCCGCGAACGCACTTTCAAAAATCGTTCCCCGCAAACGCACTTTCCGCATTTTCAAAAGCCGTTCGACCTGAACACACTTTCAAAAGTTGTTCTACCCGAACGCATTTTCAAAAGTTATTCTACTTGAATGCATTTTCAAAAATCATTTTCGACTCAAAAGCATTTTCAAAAGTCGTTAACGTAAACACACTTTCGAAAGTCGTTCGCACTTAAGCTGAACGTACTCACTAAGCTATTTGTATTAATGCAAAAGTCGAACACATTTAAATTATAGTGTTTCTAGCCAACTAAGCACATTAAAAAGTGCTTTACAATATATATATATATATATATATATATATTTCGATTGCTTCTTAGATTACAAGTATTTTAATTCAACAATTCAAAAAGTAGTGGATGCGAAACCCTACTGGGGCACGTGTTCATCATGTAGGGTTAGGTGATTTGAAATGATGCCTATCACAATAATTAATGCAACCGCTACCCATATTAAGTGTTGCATATTCTAGTGAATTAGTCGAGTTATGAAATCGATCGATATGGTGGCACCTAAGGTTTACTGTCACCTTCAACTGCCCAATTATGGTATTGAATAATTCAGTTATTACAACTTCCACTCCTTCGATCGACTATGTCGATCAAAGCAGTGGGGGACAAACTGTAGTGGTCAAAAATTACCCGATCCAAAATAAAAGCCCAAATCTTATTGTAATAGATTGGGCCAGTATGCTGGTCGATCCAAGTTAATGGCCAAATACATGTTATAAGCAGATAGCCCAGCAACTTGGTTGATCTAACTCAAGTAATGAGGATTGATTGCTCTTAGTGAATGAGATTTAAATCAATTGTAACGGAAGTTACATTAACTCTGTAACCGACATATCATTAACTATAGTATTTATTCTGTAACCGACATATCATTAACTATAGTATTTATTCTGTAACCGATATATCATTAACTATGGTATTTATTCTGTAACCGACATATCATTAACTATAGTATTTATTCCGTAACCGACCTGACATTAATCATAGTATTTATTTTGTAACGGACATGACATTAACTCCACCATAAGTGCCCATGGCACCTCCTCTACCTATAAATAGAGGCTTCATTTGAAGCCAAAATCCATCCCACCTCATTTGCTCCTCTCTTACAAGTCATCTGAGATTTCTCCTCTCTTTTCTTCATTCTTTAACTTTAGATTCAGAGTTCCTGTGTGATGGAGTTAGTGTAGTGATGTGGAGGTGCATGTCTAGGAAAGGTTCTGGCTAAGAAAGACTTGGTATTTAACTGTGTCCATTGTGACCGACCTCTCTTTCCTGGGAACTTACCTGCTGTACTATTCGCGGTCTACTTACACTGTTCTGTTATACGGGGTTTGCTCACTGATATTTAATATTTTAGTGTTCCTACTCTGTCCACTTTTCCGTCCTACCTTTTCCGGCACACTCCTTCCAGTCTGATGACGCTTTACAATTACTGTATTCTAGTACATTATTATCAGTTTACTGACTTGAGCGTCGGAGTGTCTTCGGCCGGCACCCCACCGGTGTCAAGATCACCCGCGTTCTTTTTATTTGATTTGTGCAGGATACAGGATTGCTAGGTTCCAAGAAAGTTGACCGACGAGGCCCACTCAAAGTCAACATGCAAAATTCACCCACTACAGTCATCGCCTACTCCTTCATGCTTTTTAATGAGATCCATCCCTTCATTTTGGTTGAGAACATTTAATTTAACTTTTTTCTGACACTTCATGTAATTACATACTCGTTCATCACGCGTAGTCATAAGAATTTTGCACCCTATGTGCTTGTCACCAAATGGAATTCCAATGGTAGTCAAATCAAGCCTTTCCCAAACATCATCTAAGATTAAGAGGATTTTTTTTCCACTCTTCAAACTTAAAGATAATCGCTTTGCTCTTCCTAGCTCACTTTTCTCCTCTAATTTCACACCTAACGAGTCTGCTATTTGATCTTGAAGACTCATAAAGTTTACAACCTGGGACACAACAACCATAATAACCTCATCAAAAATCTTTTGTTCTATAGTTGTGTTTCCCACTGCCTTCACCAATGTTGTTTTACCTACGCCTCCCATCCCGTATAACCCAACAATGCTCGTCTCGTCATCTTTCAATGCCTCGATAATTCCATCAAAAGCAAATTTTGTAGACTTAAAAGTCATAAAATCTTTAGGTGTTAGAAATTCTATTCCTGGTAAAATAGTAGGATAGGAAATGTTGTTGAATTTGCCAGCATCTTATAGCTTTAATAGTATGCTTGTCTGTTTTGCTGCTCTTCTACTTAACTTATACTTACAACCCCAGTTAGAACACCACCCATTAAGACGTAACTCATTTACCTTAATTTCATCTTCCAAGCTTTGAACATCTGCGATCACTTTGTTTGCCTTAGTCAACCAATTTTGTACATCTCTCTCAATCTCTTCAGTATTTCTTCTTGGTGTCTCAACTTGTTGTTGCACATGCTCTTGTGCCAATCTCAAATTTTCATCTTCTCTTTTAAGATCTTCAACAATGCTATTGAAACAAAATAAGTAACGACCTCGGTTGATATAATTATTTGGCAATAATTTTTAATTTATTTACTGTTTTATAATAAGGGATTTTTCATTTTCTAAACACCGTCACTTTTCACACTACCCATGAATTTACAATAGCTTTTTCTTCCTTTAAATTTATAAGTTCACCTATATAAATATATATATATAGATACATACATTTATTAAATGAAATTTAATATTTATTAAAGTAATAATCAAATGTTACTTTTCTAAAATACTTTGTAATTTTAACCTTGAGCTTTTGTTTAAATTATTTATTAAAAAAAAAAATCTCAAGTTTGTTACATTTTATGAGATTATATTAAACTAATATTCCAAAGTTTCCATCATGATTATATCAAAGAATAATAAATTGTGCTTTAGAAGAAGTCACCCAATGTGAAAATGGACCCATTTCAGCCTGGCCTTCAAACATGTCCAAATCCTAGTTCAGCCCAATTTGCAGAAACATAAAAGGCCCAAGTTTTGACCCACCAATTTTTTATTGGCATACCAGTTATAATTGGACCCAATAGTTTTTGAACAAAAACATTGGTTTTTGCATCAAAAAACCAACTCACACCCACTTCCTTTCCTCCAAATTCCAACTCAGTTATTCTAAATTCCAACTCAATTATATGAACTACATAACAAAATCGCATCCAACAAGAAAACAAACACATCCAAAGAAAACCCACACAAAAACAGTTAATAAAATCAACCAAAACTCGCTCACAGTTGCAGGAAACATTGATAGAAGCTGATAACAATTAAGCAAAAAGTGACCTACTTAGCATTATTATAAACCCCATAAATTAAGCAATTAAGCAAAAAGGTAACTACACCGAAACAATGACAACTAGAAACCCCCATTTCACTCCCCAAAAAAAGAAAATCAATGAATAAAATGGAACCTACTTAGCATTATTATAAACCCCATAAATTAAACAATCATTTCCACAAACTAACAGCAATTTAAATTTTCAGTTCAAATAAACAAAGTATAACAATGCAGAACATAAAACAGAACAAAATGAAAAAAATAATAATAATAAGGAAAAGAAAATACAAGACCAATGAATAAAAAGGCATCTGATGCTTCTCTTAGAGCAGACTTCTACTTATGCGCAATCGACAACCTCACAATTAAAAATCCAAAAACTAAAACAAAAAATCATCACACATACATCACAAGTTAAAAACCAAAAATTGTCACAAATTCTGCAATCGCAAATTCATCACTAAAACTAAAAATCCATTAACACAAAACATAAGACTTTACATCAACATCCACAAGAAGAAGAAGAGGTCTCCGTATCGCGTAAGTGGCTGCGTGAGGAAGCGGAGGCAGATCTGAACAGAAGAAAAAAAAAATTAAAAGAAGAAGAAGAAGAAGAAGAAGAAAAAGAAGAAAAGGTCTTCGTATCGCGTAGGTGGCTGCGTGAGGAAGCGGAGGCATATCTGAACAGAAGAAAAAAAACAAATTAAAAGAAGAGGAAGAAGAGGAAGAAGAAGAAGAAGAAGAACAGTTCAGTGATGCAAAGGAAGAAGAAGAAGAAGCGATAGTCCAGCGATGCGAGGAGTTCAGTGATGCAAAGGAAGAAGAAGAAGAAGAAACAGTTCAGTGATGCAAAGGAGGAAGAAGAAGAACAAGAACAAGAAGAGTTCAATGATGCAAAGGAAGAAGAAGAAGAAGAAACAGTTCAGTGATGCAAAAGAAGAAGAAGAAGAAGAGTTCAGTGATGCAAAGGAAGAAGAAGAAGAAGAAACAGTTCAGTGATGCAAAAGAAGAAGAAGAAGAAGAAGAAGGAAAAAGAAGAAGAAGAAGAAGAAGAGTTCAGTGATGCAAAGGAAGAAGAAGAAGAAAAAACAGTTCAGTGATGAAAAAGAAGAAGAAGAAGAAGAGTTTAGTGATGCAAAGGAAGAAGAAGAAGAAGAAACAGTTCAGTGATGCAAAAGAAGAAGAAGACTACTACTTGGTTCGACGGTGCAGAGAAAGAAGATGTAGGGCTCGAACAGCAGTAAAGAAAGTGAGGGAGGTGGAAGGGAAAAGAAGTAGTATACTTGGTTCGACGGTGCAGAGAAAGAAGATGTAGGGCTCGAACAGCAGTGGAGAAAGTGAAGGAGGTGGTGTTGCGATGAAGGAAGAAGATGAAGAAAAAGAAAAGGAAGACGAGAAGAAGAAAAAGAAAAAGATGAAAGAGAGAAGGTGTCCGCAATCGGCGGAGGAAGAAGATGAAGGAGAGAAGGTGCGCGCGGTCGACAGAGGAAAAAGATGAAGAAAAGAAGAGCAAAGTGAGGGAGGCAAAAGTTTTGAGAAAGTGAGAAAGAAAAGTAAATGACGTGCGTTTAACTCACTTTCTATAGCAGGCATTAGTTCGCTCACTATAGAAAGCCTGATCCAACATAGGCCTTTAAAAATCCATGATGGATACTCTTCCACCATTGATCGCAGGTATACTTAGGGTCCGTTTTCCTTTTCATTAACCATCACGGGCCCTGTAGTGCCCATGATGGATACTAAAAACATAATAACGAGCCTTTGAAGGCCTACGATGCCCTTCTTATCCATCGCAAGCCTTTAATGCCTGTAATAGACACCCTGTGATAAATATCATATTTTCCTGTAGTTCAATAGTAAACTCTATAATAAAATGAATGAGTAGAAAGTATGCATACTTATAATAGTCAAACATGACTATTAGGGTTTTGAAATTAGAAAAGTAAATCTAAAATGACTAAATAAGTAATGTTATTGATATTTCATTTTAGATATTTTATTTATTTATTTATTTTTCAACTCTAGATATAGATAATATGCTTACATGACCCTTGACATGAATGTTAAAAATTATTTTTTTAATCTTGAAGTGCTTCTCATTTTTAATTTTTAAAAAGTAATACTATTCCATTTTCAGTTTTTATATCTTTAGAATAACTTAAATTAGTAGTTCTTGGTGTCATATTTTTACCTATTGTTATTTTGGTATTAAGTTCCTTGAAGAATAACTGCTCCTCTCCTCCATTTGTTTATGGAGTTATCCCTTTTTTTGGTAAAAAAACAAAAAAAAATTGGAACCATAAACGGATTCTTTTATAAGTAATTCAAAATTATTTTAGTTCTACTAAGCAGTCTCTATCATTTTTAGTTATAATCTCTCTCTCTCTTTCAAGTTTATAAAAGGAAAAACTAAAGACATAATTTTTTTTTCTTCATAATACAAATAAACGTTTCAATTTTTATACCGACTGAAACTAGAAATACTATTTTGTATTCATAAAAAGTAAGTTTATGTAATTTAAGAGTGAAATATTTTGATAATTGCTATAGAATTAACAATAATAACTATTTATTTATTTTTTTTAAAAAGAAAAGCATATAGTTAATTTCTATTGTTTTTGTAATATTAACATCAAAACGATCTTTTGAATATATACACTAAAATATAACCTTTATACCACTTTACCTTTCTCTTGGAGGACATTACAGTCCTTTAATTTAAAAAATTAGGAAAAAAAAATACTCACTTGTCATTACTCCTTAGTGAGATGTGGGCCATGTGGTTATTACTATAATTTGGATGATTAAGTAAAAGATAATAGTTGCAAAATAAAAAAAATAATAATAAATTCAATCTTGAAAAACAAAATGGAGGACTAGTGGCTCTTGTGGTTGGGGACACCAAATTGCATAGTACACTTGGAGTTGTGTTTCAACGGCCGCATTAGATTGGCTCGATAGGATCTAGATTGGATATAATATTGTATTGTGTTTGAGACACCGTAGGATTGGATCTGAAATTTATTTGATAAAATTGAAATAAATTATCATATGCATTAAAAAAAAAAAGAAAGAAAGAAAGAAAGAAAGAGAGAATTGAAAAAACATCCCCTTAACGTCTGGGATAATTACACTGATATTTGAGTTTAGTTTCATTACAAATATTAAACTAGTTGAAAAGCAACTAAAATTTGTATCCATGTCATTCCTTCGTATATATGCTCAAAGAGTTTATTAATTTTATGAGAAAGACAAAAAGAAATAAAATATAAAAATACAGGTGAAGAGAGAAAATAAAACGAGAGATAGGGGTTAAAAAGAGAACAGCTTGTTTGATGAGAAATGTTTGACATTAAAATATAATTATATATTGCCATTAGAACCAAATAGCTAGCATTGATGAATTAGATATGAGCTAGTATTATTGAATTTGCTTAGTAAAATCACGGGTTTATGGAAATTGAGGGACAGTCGTACATAGGCATGTCAATGGGCTAGTGAGTTTAAACCTCATGCAGCGTCAGGTGTTCTCCACCATGACCTTGACAAAACTATTTACCCTAAAACCTGCAACCACCTAAGGTTTGGGTCAAGATAAAGGAATATTTGGAGCAAGGCAAGCTCCCTTGGTCCCCACCAGGGATGGAGCTAGAATTTCTGTCTTGGGGCAGCCAAGTCAAAAACATAAATTCAAAATGACTTTAAAAAAATACTAATATTTAACAAAACAAGTTATTTAAAATAAATAAATATAATACCTTTTAAATTTAATAAATGATCTAATACCTAACTTTGTAAATGAAATGTAATGAAATGAAACAACCCCCTCTTTTAAATCTAAAAAATTCACTTGGGAATAGTTCATGAAGGATCTAAAGTGGCACAGATCTTTTGGGCAATCGAACAACACAATTCCAGTGTAGACTTGATTTCGTCAAACGATGTCAGGTTGAATTTCCTTTTCACTCTCCTTCTTTTCACCCTAAACGTAAATGCGTTTATGACTTCTATTGTCCCTATCCATAAACTAACTCTTCAATTTAGTCTCTCTGACGTTATTTTTTACGGTGAATGTTAACAGAAAGTCTAAAAAGGTTTGTTTTACCCTTCTTTTCATTAAAAATATGATTTTACCATTAAACAAAATTAAAATTAAAATTAAAAAATACATTTAAAATTTAAATTTTAAAAATAAATCAGATTCTATCAATTTTTCATTTGAAGGAACCCTAGATGAAGATGAACTTCTTGGTTCGACAAACCCAGATATTGAAAATCTGGATTCATTCGAACCCAACCCACCCTTGATTATCAACCACCAAACCCAATCTCAAGCAACCATTCTCTACAACCCCTTCGCCGACTTCCTTTTTCGTTCCTCCTCCGACACTCCCAGGGCCACTTTTTCGCTAATGATAGCAATCTCCTCAACTCGCGAGGCATCCACAGGGACAAGACGAAGACCAAGGTCGCTATGAGAGTTGAAGGGATGCGGCTGGACGAGCCGAGGTAGAGGATGAGCTTTAAGGACGAAGGCGATGCTTCAAGGGGGATATATTGAGATGGCAGGTAAGAGGCTTTTGCGTTTTCTCTGGATTCTTCCAGATGAAAGAAAACAAGTTTTTTTTTTTTTTTTTAATATTGTTTTGTTCTTATTTTTTTAATTTTAATTTTAAATAATTTTTTTTAAAAAAAAAACTCTTTTCAATTTGAATCTTAATATATTTTTTATTTTTCTTCTATGTGACATGACACGTATACACTTACGTGATATAAGTGTGAAATGATGAAAATAACCCCACTTGTATAACGTTTGATCCTATAACAAGGATTAATTTGAAGAGTTAGTTTATAGATGGAAATAACCCCACCTATATAGAAATTTAGAAGTTTTCCCAAAAAAAATAAGGATAAAAGTAAAATTCTCTCTCTAAACAAAAACACATATTGTATGTATTAGAACTTAAAAGTAGCCTCACTTGGACTTAAAATATACGAATCTTCATAGTTATTCCATTGTAACTTGTTTTATTATGCTTGACTTCGGAAAAGTATGATCTTTGGTAGAGATTTAATTTGAACACTGTTTGGACCATTAGCTTGTTAGGATGCCTACAATATCTTATAAAATTCATTGAATCCGGAAAGACTATAAACATGAGTTATAATTAATATCGGTAGCCTCATTGAAAGTTAAAATTTCCCTTTATTTTCCCATTTGAATCATTGGAATAGTGAAAGGAAGGTCTGATCCGTATATTGTCGCATTCAAAGTTCAAGAAAACCCCACTTAATTATCTACATAAATCTGTTTTATATATACATAGAGCTTCGTTTAACATGTAAAATTATTCGAGAGTAAGCATAGAAATATACTAGTTAAGAATCTCACCCTCTACTTATGCAGCTTTAATTTGCCAACAATTTTATTTTTTTTTTATTCATAGTTTTTTTTTTTTTTATACAATTTTTCTACTTAATTAAGTTTGTTCATAGTTTCCTCTTATAGGGACATGGCCTTTTTTTTTGAAAGATATAGGGACGTGGCCTTTGGGATACATAGGAGAACGCTTTTATCTTGTTAAGTAGAAATTCTAAGTCTCACATGTCCACATGTTTACATAAAAGGAGTAGTGGGTCTGTATTCTACAAATTTTGTGAGGGGTAAATATCATTTTGGTCTTTTAAGTTTTTGAGATGATCAAAATTTTTAACTATATTTTAAAAATATATCAAATCAATCTTAATATTTTGAAAATGTATCAAATTAATTTCTTCTATCAGTCAATTGATAGTCAAACCTAACAAAAAACGTGAAAAAGACTCATTTATTCATGGGCTCAGTTAAAACAGATAGAAAAACTGTTTTACCCCTCTATAGTTAAATATTACAAAAACTTTTAATTATGAAAATATCCCTTACCATTTAGATTAACAGTTAATTACGAAAATACCCTTATATTATATTTTATAATTATCTTAGTTTTTTTTTTTTTTTTTTGAAAATACATCTGATAGTATTGATTACAGTGCTGGTTTTATAGGCTAAGTATAGTGAAATTACATTTTTGCCCTTGGGCTCAATTTTTTTTGGTTAAATGAGATTGAATTTTTTTTAATAATTTTATGGGAATGTGACTGTTGATCAACATATGACCGTTGATCAATGGTCAAAAAAGGAGTTATAAATGGATGGTTTTGGGTTGCATCTGTTATTTGCTCATGGATGTGATTTTTTGAAGGTTTTCTTGCGCAGTTTTTTGCCATCATTCTTTCTGGAAATTTCATATAAAGATTTTAGCTACATCTATTCCATCTGTTAATTTTCTCTTATCCGTAGTATTATCTATTTCAGGTACACATATTTATGGCATCATCAAGCAATTTAAATGCAAAAAGCAGTTGGATAAAAGTCAGGAACAGGTTATGCAACTGTGGGAATGGCAAGAAAGCATTTTGCGAGTGTCCGAGATGATGAAAAATCCTGGAAGATTACGTTTTCGATGCGATGCATGTAAATTTTTTCAAAGGTGGACTCTAGATGATGAAGAATGGGAAAGTATAAATGAAGTTCCCACCTAGTTAACAAAAACGACTAACCTAACCATATATGCATAAGAAATTTACAACTAAAACCTACAAAAATTGGAAAATTCATTTATTGCAATCAGTTACACCTTTTCTTTCAATCAAAGTTACTGTCAATGCCCACACATATTGCCATGCAAGACCCACACAACAAAACCCCAAAACGTCCATTCTCTCACACAAACACCTTACAATCCACTTTCCAAAACCCTAACCAACCCAATAATTGTAGATAACAAGTAAACACAGCTTTTGGTGAATAATAAACACAAACTCATGTGCATAGGACACTTCTTAGTAAAACCCCTTAAAAAAACAATTTTGAAATTAAAAATAAAAAAAAAAAAAAAGAAACCACCAAACCCGAACTCTACCAATCGATGGACTCACCTGAGATGATGAAGACAGCCGACGCCGGTCGTTTAGCTAGCCGAACGGTGTCCTCCACGGGATCGATGCCACGGCTGGAGGTTTTGAGTGGTTTCAAGTAAAAAAAACACCAAACCCAAACATGCCAACTTTACCGGACTCACTTCAGATTATTAAGACAGCCAACGTCGATCGTTTAGCTGGCCGAACAATGTCCTCCACGGCAATCGCTAGAAGTTTTGAGTGGTTTCGGTGGTGCTTGACGGTCGGTGTTGGTGTTTCGCCGAGTGAATGAGTGTGTTTTGCTTCTGTTTTTATGCTGACTGGGCAGCTGACCAAGTTGACCTCGTACTATTTTTTATGTTAACTGGACAACTGACCAATCTTCTTGCAAACTCATTAATTATCTTCAAAAGTTGAAAATTCTCATCAGACTCTAATCTCGAGTGTATTTAGCTAATTGCTAATATAAAAAGGCAACAATCTTGGAATCTCACAGCTATCTTCGAGTAGTCCTCGGAGAAGGTAGACCGTCCTTTTAATTGGTGACATGATGTAACTTTTTGTCTTTTTAACTTTAGATCTTATTATTTTCAAACCTTCAAAGTGTTACACAACTATAGTATACTCATGATAATAATGGTGGTAACTCTTAAAAAGAAAAATGAAAACTACCAATTTGGTTGTTCGATTCCTTTTAAAAAAATGTGTACTTCACCAATGTGGCTGCTCTTATGGACAAGAAAGACGACCATTGACTTAATTTTATGTGTCCAACACTGTCGACTCCACTAATAGCATAATAATAGTTCATCTGACGTGAGCTTCTATTATTATCTCTTATTACCACATGGCCTTGATTGATGAGAATGATCCGTGGCTACAATTGATCAATAATGAATAACGAGATATTGTACATCAACAAAATGCTCAGGTAGAAATAATACATCAAGAACCTGTTATTATATTAGTATATACCCTGTTATTTAGGATTCATGAATAGAACAGACTAAACTGCAACCCCAAGAAATTGAAATACAACAGCTCACGATATTCTGTCTTCCATGTACATGTAAAACAGAATTTTCAGATAAATGAGCCTTCAACATATAATGCCTTCATGATGATCTATTGTTCAAAAGTAGAGCACCCATAATGATCAAATAAACACCAAATCTGCGTCAATTATACAGGCTAGACAATATGATAATCAATTGTACATGTTTATGGTTTATTCACAACAACTTCAACATTGGTGAGTACCTCTGCTTCGGCATGCACTGATCCGTCTTGGTTGAACGAAGAACAGCACAAACAACAGCTTTTGGTCACTTTCATTGTCACTGTCATCAGTATCATAGTCCTCATCAGAATCATCACCATTCTTCAAATTCACTGATCTTCACTTCACCCTTTGATTCACCTTCATCTTACGTCTTCATGAAGGCTGATATATCTGAAAATTGAGCAAACAAACGATAAGTAACCTTAGAGTTCGTTTTACATCACTATGCATTTGTCTTGATAAAATGAAAACGTGATTGTTTATTTGTATTGCATGTTATACAGATTGCATTGCATATAATCAGCAGAAAACTGCATAATCTTTTTAATCGTGTTGTACGTTACATCATCAATTAAAGTCGCATTTTATTTTATTACAGTTTTGTGGCATATGTTTTAACAAAATTAGTGCTACCTAATAACTACACCAACTTTAAAAGTAGAAACAAAGGTTGACCCCTGACAGTGTTTTGCATAATACTGAACCACTGGGAGTTGCAAGAGATGGAACTTGCAAGGAAATGGAAAATATCAACTAATACTATCTGTTAAATTGGCAGCAATGGCAAACTCTGTTACTAAATTCTGAGTGTCCATTTGAGGTTCGTGCACAACCTTTTAATTATTAAAGAAGTGGCAAAAACAAAGATTATCAAGTTGTTTTAGAAATTTAGAAAAACAATCATTACTAGGCAAGAATTGTATTGTAACCAACCTCTATAGTGTACGTATTCAGTGCGAAGATGTTCAAAGTATTGATTTCAACTCTACCTTCAATGTTGTTAATCCTATATGAAAATTTCAACAATAACAAAGTATGCCAACTATTCAATCAAGAATTTGAAGAACGTCTAAACAACTTTGCTTCGGCATGCACAAACCCATCTTGATGCATCCTACCATTGTCAAAGTTTTGAAATGGAAATATGAAATGATAATTAATTGGCAGAAGTCGACAATGTTGAAAGAATACTTTGTTTTAATTCAAATGCATCTTCACAAATGAAGCAATGCCTGATACTTGGTTTAGGCACCTAATGATATTATCATATTAATATCAGAAAGATTCGAAGAGTATAGGCTGCAGATGATCCTTTAATCAGTTTTGATTCTGTTCATCATTGTCAACTATGGTCAGCTCTGACGCCCCGCAATCTAAAGTAATCAGCCTTGTCAACATCAAGAGATTTGCAGACATAGCAGGAGAGAAGATGCGCCTCAGTTCATGGCAACTGAAGACATATTCATTTATTTCAGCGTTTTTTTTTTTGACTGAAATGCGTCATGCATCAGCTAAAGGAAATGGAAAATCACATTTTTCAGCTTTTCTTATACAGAGAGTTCATTTTTATCTCGTTACCAAATCATATATTCCAAAGAACAGCACTGCTGGGATCAACAAGAATGGCCTGGATTCATGAAAATGATCTAAGTGCTTGCTGATTGACAAAAGCTACACTAAATTTCTGCAGTGCAAGTGAGTTAACATAGCCTCATGTCATTAAGCTCTCACGGTTCAATTCCAATACACACAGGAAAACAATGTTTACTTTGATTCTGGTTGACTCTTAAGAATAACGATGCATAATATAATTTCGTACATAAAGATGCATTATATAAATTGTACATCGCGAGTTGTTATTATATAGACATGCCACCCTGTTGTTTTGGTTCATGAATGAAACATACTGAAGAGCCCTACAAAATTGAAAAGGAATAGCATACATTCTTTCTTCCATGTACGTATAAGACAGGTTGAGCCTTCAACATAATGTCTTAATGATAGTCTAATGTTGAAAATTTGAACACCCAAATGATCAAGGAAACACCAACCGAAGAACATTATACAATAAAGATTAATAGGGTGATGAATATATAAAATTGAACCACTAAGAGCTTACAAAAAAGTTAGAAAAGAAACTGAAATAATAGACATATATAACCTGGTCAATTAGCTAGCAGGCATGATCCAGGTGCTGTCAATCTCCCTTGTGGTCTCTGGAGGGGACTGTTCCATATCTGTGACTTCCTTTTCTATATGCGGTGCCTGCACAAGCAGTGGACGCACAAAATAAAAACACAATTGTTGTAGCAAATTGGGAACAGGCATTAAAATATATAATCAATTATATATGTTTATATTTTATTTACAAGACAGCAAAATCAACAATGACTATTAATTTCAAAGAAAAAAAACAATCAACAATGAGTACTTCTGCTTGGGCATGCACAGATCCATTTTGGTCTACTGAAAATCCTATAGTTTTCTTGGGACTTTTATCACCAACAACCTTAACAAAGATGGAAATATGTAAGTGATAACCGCAAGGGCAGAAGTTGATGAACCTTGCTAATTCTAAAATTGTCAATTCCCAATCCTGCAAGAGTCAAATTCCTTAAGTTGAGGCAGCACTATTATTCAGCACTTAAGTTGAGTCAATTCCTCAAGTACAAAATTAAGATTTAAGTTTATCAAAACATAAACCACAATGAGCTACATAATAATTAGGAAAGAAATTGAAAATATGACCATATCTAAATACCTGGTTAATCAGCAGCCCTGCACCAGAATGTGGTGTTATTGACTGTTATTAGTTTCCAATTACATTGGTAATCTTTCTAGAAGATCATCAGAGTCCCAACAATCAATATCTATGGTGGATTCTGGAGGCATTTGTTTCCTATAAACATCTTCTTTGTCTATTTTATGAACATTGGTAACATCTTCCAGAAATAATGCCTCAAGCTTGGGCACCACAATATCTTCGCCTGCTTCATCTTTATGTCCAAATACTTTATCTCTACACATAGGACTCACAGATTTTAGATACGTTCAATCTATGGGGACAGGGAACATCCATTTCCATCTCTTGCAAAGCATATTTTCCTCTGTTTTTGTACTGTGACAATATGCTCCAATCTCTCACAATAGCAAATTGAAGTCTCCTCTGTTTGATACCCCCATGAGACCTCTGATGTGTTAATGTTGTAAAACTCTGACTCTGCTTTAAATGGCTTGGCTCTCTTTTTCCTAGAAATATATTCACAATCTACATTAACTTTCCAGAAAAAAAAAATAACGCATTTACAACAGTAAATACTCAAAAAAAGAAAGGCTGCAAGCGTTGCCATGGCATGAAAGAATTTTAACAAGCATATATATATATATATATATACTTCATTTATGTGTATATTTACTGTGATACTCCTCATATCTACTCACATATTACACTAATTCAACCATATTATATTAGTAGATCTAATAAAAGAAACATCATTAATGCAAACCGCCATCCTAGCAAATCCATGTCCCAAAATTTACACAGATGGAGCAGCATAGCTAAAAATTTGTTCTCAAGACTCAAGAAACAAGCAAAACATTACAAAAAACATTAATATTAATGTGGTGCGCTTGTGTCTGATATACACCGACATTATAGCACAGATACTTGAAGCTAATAAGCTAGTACGCCATGCTGAGCTAGAGAGTGAACCAACAGACTTGAATCTTTGTGAATTTTGAGCTGGTATTACACTTGAGCCACATGAACCACTTACAGCTTCATCATTGTCATTTCTTCCAATTGATGTAGATTTCGAGCCAGCATAGGTGAGAAGGTAAGTCTCAGCCTATGGAAACATGTAACCTTCAGAGTGGAAAGAATTTGAACATTTAAAAGGTGGAAGGAGCCCTACAAATAACTTAGAAGTCTTTCCAAAGAGTTCCGCTGTAATCACCGTATTTTATATATTAATAATTAATTATTTATTTAATTAAGATTTTAGAAATTACAAAAGTGAAAGAAATAATAATAATTTGATTAATGATAGAGTTTTATTTCTTTGAAAAGCTAAAAAAAACAATGATTAAGAAAAAAATATTATTTTAATAAAAAAAAGAGCAAATTACAATGTAGCTATCCAATTGAAGCTCTAATTCAAACGGAGTAACTGTTTCGATATTATTGTAATTTATCTTCTCTTGTTAACATTCTTATGTTAAAATTAACTAAATGAAGGGTAAAATTATTTTTTGATCTTACTTTTTATTTACTTTTAAATAAATTTCATCAAAAAATTAAATAAAAAACTCTCCAACTCCATCTGTGGACTTTGTAAAAAAACAAAAAAACAAAAAAAAAGAACCTCTATATGTGGACTCCAAATTCTCAAAACTTCTATCAAGTTATCAACAATAATCACATCGTCAAATGGAGAAGTGACTCAACGGAGACGATGACGAAGGCAGCTAGACACGTGACTCGATGGAGATGATGGTGGAGGCGGCGACATTGACAGGTTAGGGGACTCCATCGTTGGACGATGAATGTCGGCGATGGAGATCCATAAGTCTCCTTCGTTGGTTGGTTATGTTCAGTGTCGATCTGGTTTTGTGGTTGATTTTGTTTGTGAGAGTTGTGGTGGTCTGGTTGGTTATTGATGTTGAGGAAAGAAGGAGGTGATGGTGGCAAAGTAAGAGGAAGAGGATGAGGTGATGGTGGCAGAGTAAGAGGAAGAAGAGGAGGTGATGTTGAGGAAGAGGTGGAGGTGGTCGACAGACGGCATGGTTTTTTGGTTTAGGGTCGATGATGGTGGTCGGCAGGCTATTTGTTCAATGTCGACAATGGTGGTGGTTCGGCGAAAGTTGTGTCTTCGATGGGTCTCCATCTCAGACAGAGCCGAACGGCTCCACTGAAGATGGAGGTGGAGCGTTCTACCCCATCTTAGATGGAGCAGTTCGCTCCATGTCTGATGGAGCTTCATCAGATTTTTTAGTTATTTTTTTGGTGAAATTTTTTTAAATGATTTGGTTTTTTTTTTTTTTGTTTTGGGGTTATATTAATCTAGGTGTTTGATGAAAAATTGCATCCTCGACGATTTTGAAGAAGACGTAGGTATTTGGGGTTGTGTTCAGTATTTAGGATGTGTTGAAAATCTGGATTTTGATAAATGGTGTAGGTTTGATGAAGATGAAGGTGAAGTTGAATCTGATTTTAAATTTTGTGATTTGGGCTTTTTTATTATTATTATATTTTTTTCTTTAGAGATTTGGATTGTAAATGTTCTTGGTTTTGACAATGTTAATGAAAATGTGTTGGGTTTTCTGTTTTGATTTTTGATGATATTCATAATGAAGTGTTGATATTGAACCAAGAAGGGTGATGA
Source organism: Nephelium lappaceum (assembly GCA_021234005.1). Lineage (NCBI taxonomy): Eukaryota > Viridiplantae > Streptophyta > Magnoliopsida > Sapindales > Sapindaceae > Nephelium > Nephelium lappaceum. The sequence continues at coordinate 29,041,855 of CM037996.1, forward strand.
TGATGATGATTTTGCTGGCTAATGAACCTAGATCTGGGTTCGAAGAAGAAGAAGAGGAAGAAGAAGAAGAAGAAAAAGCGAAAGAGGAGAAGAAGAAGAAGAATGAGAGAGAGACTGACAAGAGATGAGGAGAAGATAATGAGGAAGAGAGGGAAGGCAAATGTTATATAAAAATTTATTATTTAATTTTTGTATTTAATTATTTAATTTTTAATTTATTATTTAGTCAATTAGGTCAACTTCAACATCAAGGGTAATTTCGTCTTTTTACCGCTTTGATACTATTCACTATAAAATGTAACGGAATCTTACTAACGGGAGGGGGGGTAAATTACAATAACATTGAAACAATTGCTTCATCTGAATTAGAGTTTCAACTAGGTAGTTAAATTGTAATTTGCTCTAAAAAAAATATATATCAGCATTATAATGTAGTATTTTTTAGAATAAAATAGTAATTAATTAATGATAGAGTTTTATTCTTTTGAGAAGTTTAAAAAGAAAAGGAAATTGATTAAGAAAAAGATATTGTTTTAATGAAAAAAATATATATATCAATAGATTTTTAGTTTAAATAGGATTTATATAGAGACTAAAATTCCTTTTACTATAAGTTTTGTATATTATATATAGGATCACTATTTACAGTAGAAAATATATATATATATATATAATATACATTTCTTCTCCAGCAATATTAATCAACTCATTCTTGAGTTTCAAGGATCAATGAAGTTTTAGGTAAGTCTCTTCTTTATATAAAATTATACAAGATTTATATTGTATCTCATAGGTTATAAATTTTACTATCAGTTTTGTTTATTATATATAGGATTACTATTTAGAGTAGAAAAGATATATATAATATAGGTTTCTTCTCCAACAATATTAATAAACTCATTCTTGAGTTTTAAGGATTAAGGAGGTTTTAGGTAAGTCTCTTTTTTATATAGAATTATACAATATTTATATTGTATCTCATAGGTTATAAATTTTATTCTTTAGGATGAAGAATATATGTTGATGCCCGTAGTTTTTTTTAATGAATCAAGAGAGTTTTGATTTAAGAAATCATGCATGACTGGCTTTAGGAGACTGATTTAAATTATGTAGAAGAGGGATGAAAGTATGCATTGATTACATATGTAATTTTCGAAATTTAGGGCTGCTGGAATATTTTGTTTGGAAAAATCAGTCAACTTTGAGAAACTTTTTAGGTTAGTTATACTACCCAGAAAATTACAAAATTAAATATTTAGATAGATTAAGATGTCTTCTATTAGCATATAAAATTTCGTGATATTTAAGTGACTATAAAATTTATTAAAATTCTTAGAGTGCACTGTAGTTAGAATAATTTTTTCTGGACAGTTTTCAAAGGACTGAAACGAGACATTTTTACCCATACTAGCAGTCCCTGATTGATTTGAAATTTTTACTAGAGGTTGATTAATGTATCTAGAATGTCCATGTAAAGTTTTGGGTTAATTGGAGATCTAGAGAGTTAATAAAAAAAAAAATTGTTTAGTGCAACAATGTCAGGATTGAAAATTTGAAGTAAAAGAATAGGATTTCTGATTCATTATGATAAGGTTAAATTTGTCCAAACAAAATTACTTTAGCGATAAGACTGTAATTATATTCATTCTGTAATTGTATAGGTTCGTGCGATCATTGAGCCTATTCTATAAATTTTGGCTTATTCGAGGTAAGTAAATTTATTCATGATGTATGTATGTTGATTTATGAACTTTTAAATATTCTAAAATCTATATTTGTATTTAACATAAATTATAAACATGATTTTAAGTTATTTATATAGCAATAAAATATTTTTTTGTAGTAGTTTTCAAATTATTTTATTTACTTCCAAAATTTATATTATTATCCGATTTAAAAAGAAAACCCATGATTTCAGTATACTTTAAAACTTTGCAAAAATTTATATATTGAGTTTAAAACCTATTCTTTACTAAATTTGATTGACAATTATTAAATATTTTATCGTGAGTTTTGAAAATATGTCTTTTAGATAAGATTATAAAAATTTATTTTGGCTCATTATCTACGGTTATTGTTATGATATTGGTCCAGTTGGATTCTTGAGCGCACACATTTTGTTATTCTGACCGAGTCACACGGATAATTATAACATTATGTTATTTTGACCATATCACATGAATAATTGTGACATTCTGTTTCTGACCACGTCACATGGGTATTTGTGACATTATAAGACATAAGCATACTTTTTATTTACCTTATGTAACTATATGTTTTAATATGATATTTTGTTCTGATTATTGATTTATGCTATTTGGTGTCTTCTGCTAATATAAAGATTGATTATATTTTCGATTTTGATCATTGGTTTTGAAATAAGCTTATATGTACTGAAGTTTTATATTTGATTTATAAAGGTACTTATAATGATACTAATATTATGCATGAATTTACTTACCGAGTTGACGACTTACCTCCTCGTCTCCACCATTCTACAGACTAGGAATAAACTGTCGACATTAAATGTCTTGATCTTAGAGTTCACCCAATCGTGAAGTCTTAAAGATAGTTAATGTGATTTATTGTATTTAGTTTCCAATTTTATAAGAATTAGGAATTTTTCAATGACAAAGTTTGGTTTCAATATTTAATTTTAGGAATTTTCTTTTGGAGGTTATGTTTGGATAATTATGTTGATCACTTTCAAAGTTTGAAATAAATTTCTATTTGGAGTTGTTTTTTTTTAAGATGTAGTTTAACCATAACATCTTATTTCTTTGATATTGGATTTTGGGTGTTATATCCACCCTAATATCTTCAAGTTTGAAAGTGACAATAAAATGACAAGACTTTCAATTTGAAATATTATATACAGTAATCCCTTAGAGCGAATGTACATTAGTTCTAAATTTTGGAAGCCATTTTCCAACCAATATTGTTTTTAGATGTTGTTGAGGGATGATTGATGCTTTTGATTATGTTGTTATGTGAGAATGCATAAAATAGATTGTTGGTGATGTTGAAAACAAGGGTATCTTAACATTTTAAAACCTAGAACCAAACATTATACATTAAGTTAAAGATGACAGGTGAGTTTTTTAAAATTTTAAAACAATGGTATTTTTATCATAAAAAATTTGAACAGTAAAAAAACACTAGAAAACATTAGTTCAGTTCTTTGATGCTAGTAAAACATATAGTTATTTAGTTCTAGAAGACAAAAAATAAAAAATAAAACCCTTTAGGCTAATGTCATCCCAAAAACATACTACAACTTAATTTTGATTAATTGGGATTAAATTATCTCAGTTTTATAGAGTTTTTTCATTTCAGGAGTTTCAACTAAGAACTCAAACCTAAGCCATTCACAAGTCAAATTTAGATGACCAAATATAGGCAGAGTCTGCTATTACTTATCCATGCCATGTTGTGTAACAATTCATTAATAACACATACCAAGGAGTCCAAGAAAATGCTAAAAGGGAACATAGAAAGAAAAAACTGCAAAATACCAAGAAGATGGAGACTTTCAGCAACAATCTGCCTGCCTTGACATAAAAGCCAAGAAGATAAGTGTCTTCATGATAACTGACAACTAGAATGCCAACTGCTCAAGTATAAAATATACCTTATCAAATTGTGAATAACTAAGAACTTGAAGAACAGTAGCAAAGTAACTTAAAAATAGAGCCATATATTCTTACATTACACGGTTAGCAGCCATGGCACAGATTGATACCATCATGACTCCTATTAATTTTCCATGTACGGAGGTAAGCATTATTGAAAATCAACAGAATCCCCGCAATCAAACATCTGTAGCGGACTCCGGAGGGAACTGTTTCCTAAAAACATCTTCTTTGCCTATTTGATGCAGCTTGCTAAAATTTTAACAAATAATTTCTCGGTTTAGGCACCACAAACAATCTGTCAGCTTAATGCTGCCTGTTTCATATTTATGTCCAAATACTTCTTCCACTTCCATTGCCTTGCGGTTTTTAGAAGACCTGATTGAGCTGTGGTGACAGTAAATATGCTTTTGATTGGCGCCATACACCTTCTAAAATGATATGCTAGAGACTTGGAAAGAACACAGGTTGGAGATGAACCTGATTGCAGATTTAATACTCTGCATCATCTCAAGCAGTGACTTACTCCAGTTTCTCAAAACAGCTATTTGTCAATTCTTGCAGTTAATGTAAATTTTGAGCCACTGTAGGTGAGAAAAGATGTCTCAGCCTACAGAAACATATCACCTTTAGTGTGGTATGAATATAAAGGTTTAAATGGCCCAGGGAAATCTTACAAATCACAAGAGTTCAACCCCTATTTCTTCAAATTAGAGATTAACAATTCAATGACAAGACCTTCAAGTTGAAAGAAATATCATATATAGTAATCTTCTAGTGTGAATGCACACTAGTTCCAAATTTTGGACGCCATTTTACAAGGCAAGAATTGTGTTGCATAACTGGTTGCATTCTTTCACATAAAGACGTGTCTTATGAAACATACAAATGTTTCAATCTTAATAAAATCTATAAATTGAGATAAGGACAAAGACATCACAACACCATTAACAAAAATAATTAGGCAACTACGGACATCTCTTGTGTATCCAAATACAAATCTTTCAACTCTTGTGCTGTATGAAATTGAGTGTCTTTTGGCAAGTTAAAAACACGAGTCGCATCTGAAATTCAGTAAAAAGGAAAAATCAAAATTAAAGCAAAACCATTCAGAAAACTGTACCTATTATCATCATGTGCAAAGAATTCACTAAAAAGTAATTGGTACCGCGCCTGAAATGTACATGAAGGTTCACCGTGGGTTTTCCAGACAAGTAGAAATAACGAACTGCCATACTATTGGTTGAAACCTTTAACTTAGCCAGTATCAAGCATTACACAGCCTATTCGTACGAAACAGCCTACAAATTCTACATCAAGAGCTGTTATTATATGTACATACCACCATGTTGTTTTGGCTCATGAATAAAACATACCAAAGAGCCCCGAGAAATTAAAAAGGAACAGCATACAGTCTTTCTTCTATGTACATATAAGACATGCACGCCTTCAACATAATGTCTTCATGATAATATAATGTTGAAAAGTTGAACACCCAAATAATCAAGGCAACACCAGCTGCAGAACAGTATACAATAAAACTTAATAGGTTGTTGAAAATATAAAATTGAACCACTAAGAGATTACAAAAAACGTTAGAAAAGAAACTGAAAATAGAGACATATATGACCTCGTCAATTAGCTAGCAGCCATGATCCAGGTGCTATTTACTCTTATCATTTTCTGTTATATGGTTGTAACATTCACCGAAAATCTATCCAGCTCTCGATCACCCTGGTGGACTCTGCAGGAGACTTCCATACATGCGGCTTCCTTGTCTGTATGCGGTGCCTGCACAACCAAATGAAGCACAACATAAAACCATAATTGTTGCAGCAAATTGGCAACAGACATTTAAATATGATATCAATTATATACGTTTATGTTTTGTTTACAAGACAGCAACATCAACTGTGAGAATTTCTGCTTGGGCACGTAGAGATCCATGTTGGTCTACTGAAAATGTAGTAGATATCTTGAGACTTTATTATTAACAAACTTAACAAAGATGGAAATAGTAACTGATAACCTCAAGTGCAGAAATTGACGAGCCTTGCTAATTTTAAAATTATCAATTTTTAATCCTGCAACAGTCAGATTCCTTAAGTCGAGGCAGCACTAATATTTAGCACTTAAGTTGAGACAATTCCTGAAGTACAAAATTAAGATTTAAGTTTATCAAAACAAAAACCACAATGAGCTACATAATAATTAGGAAAGAAACCACAAATATGACCATATATAAATTACCTGGTTAATCAACAGCCCTGCACCAGAATGTGGTGTTAGTGACTCGTATTAGTTTCCATTTACAGTGGTAATCTTTCTAGAAGATCATCAAAGTCCCAACAATCAAGCTCTATGGTGGATTCTGGAGGCATTTGTTTCCTAAAAACATCTTCTTTGTCTATTTGACGAACATTGGTAACATTTTCCAGAAATAATACCTCAAGCTTGGGCACCACGATATCTTCGCCTGCTTCATCTTTATGTCCAAATACTTCATCTCTACACATAGGACTCACAGTTTGTAGATACGCTCAAGCTATGGGGACAGGGAACATCCATTTCCATCTCTTGCAAAGCATATTTTCCTCTGTTTTTGTACTGTGACAATATGCTCCAATCTCTCACAATAGCTTTACCTTGAGTTCTTCTAGCTGCATGGGACTTTGAGCAAGGGAAAATGTAAATTGGAGGTTGGAAACAAACAACACTTACCATCCAAGCTGCATAAACGCATGCATACAGTTATAAAATAGAAGTATGAATGCCAATATATTTTTTATTCTTCAATAGAAGAAAAGAGAACGGAGAAAATAACCTGTCAAGATAGAAAGTAAACGAAAGTCTCCTTCGTTTGATACCCCATGAGACCTCTGATGTGTTAATGTTGTAAAACTCAGGCTCTGCTTTAAATGGCTTGGCTCTCTTATTCCTAGGAATTTATTCACAATCTGCATTAACTTTCCAGAAAAGAATTAACGCATTTACAACAGTACATACTCAGAAAAAGAAAGACTGCCAGCATTGCCATGATATCAAGAGTTTTAACAAGCATATATATTCTCTTACGTGTATACTTATTGCGATCCTCCTTATATCTACTCATTTATTAGACTAATTCAACTATATTAACTTAGCAGATCTAATGAAAGAAACATCATTAATGCAAACCACCATCCTAGCAAATCCATGTCCCAAAATTTACAGAGATGGACCAACATAAGTAAAAATTTGTTCTCAAGAAACAAGCAAAATGTTACAAAAACCGTTCATATTAATGTGGTGCGCTTGTGTGTGATATACACCAACATTATAGTACAGTTACTTGAAGCTAATAAGAGCTAGTACACCATGCTGAGCTAGAGAGTGAACCAAAAGACTTGAGCCTCTGGGAATTTTGAGCTGATATTACACTTGAGCCACATGAACCACTTATAGCTTTATCATTGTCATCTCTTCCAATTGATGTAAATTTTGAGCCAGTGTAGTTGAGACGATATGTCTCAGCCTATGGAAACATATAACTTTCAGAGTGGTAAGAATTTGAAGGTTTAAAAGGTGGAGGGAACCTCACAAATAACTTCCAAATCTCTCTAGAGAGTTCTGCCCCAATATCTTCAAGTTTGAAAATGACAATAAAGTGACAAGACCTTCAATTTGAAATATCATATATAGTAATCCCTTAGAGCGAATGCACATTAGTTTTAAATTTTGGAAGCCAATTTTCCAACAAAGTGAGAATCACATTGCACAAATGGTTGCATTTTTTAACATAAGGTGTATCCTCTAAGAAATACAAATGATTCAATCTTATTATAATCTATAGATTGAGTTTAGGACAGAGACACCACAACACCCTTAACTAAAACAAACAAGCAACCAAGGAAATTTTTCATGATCCAAACTGTCATAGTATTGGTCTTTGAAACCTTCAACTTAACTAGTATCATGCATCGCATCGCACAGACAATTCACACCCAACATGTACACATTGATTAGGAAAACCAAGAAATAAACTGAAAATAGAGCCATGTTAATATTACCTAATTAACTAGAAGCCATGCCCCAGATTGGGGTGCTATTGACTCTCATTAGTTTCCAATGGATGGAAGTAAGCTTTCTCGAACCTGACAAGTATTCCAGCAGTTAATCTCCATGGCGTACGCTGGAGGGAACTGTTCTATGGAAACATATTCCTTGCCTATTGTGGTTCCTGTACAACCAAGTACCAAATTATCAGGTTATAAGAAGAAACCAAAGATCCAAGAAAATGTATGTTACCTTTACTTTGGCAGGCACAGTTCCAATTTGGGAGACTGAAATTCTTGTAGTCATATTGGGGCGTATCTCCACACTCGACTTTTCAAACATAGAAATATGTTGTGATATCCTGCTGAATTAAGTTGATGAAGCTTGGTAGGGCATCTATCGTTAATTTCTCAAGTTGATCGAGCTATGGTGACAAGAAACATAACTTTTAATTCCTTACAGTTTTGAAATGACTTCAAACAACCCTTTCAAAAGACTTGAAGATGCATAGGACCCTTTCAAATGACTTCAAGTTCTGATAGAGAACTCAAGATCAGTATCTTCAAATTTGGGAGTGCTAATGTAGTTGCAAGACCTTCGAAGTGAAATATCACCTGTATTGATCCACAATAGAAAATGTGTAATAGTTTTAAATGTTGCAAGCCACTTTTCAAAAGAACAAGAAAAAAAACACATTGAAAGAAAAGTAAAACGAGAAGATTAACCATATTGAAAGGAGGAAAATGTTCACTGTCAAAATGCAATTGATCACCTTGTTATCTTTAGAAATATGAAAATTTCTAATTACCTTTGAATAGCAAGTTATAAGAAAAGAATTTTTACAAGGTCAAACACTATGTCTTTGCTTTCACTATGAAAATTGAGAAACATAATGTCTGTCTTTAATTCTTTATGTACATATAAGACATACCAAACAGCTTCAACATATTATCTTCATGATGGCCTAATGTTTAAAAGAGGAACAACCAATTGATGAAGGAAGCACCAGCTGATGAAAAGTATAGAACAAAACTTATTAGGTTGTTGAATATATAAACTTATGACACTGAAAATAGAGACATATATAAGGTGTTAGCAGCCATGATAGGGCTTAAGCTGATGCTATTTACTCTTTTCATTTTCCAATATATGGTGGCAACTCTTGTCGAAGATCATCAGAGCTCACGCAAAAAATGTCTACTACATGTTGGTTGTCTGCATGTGGTGCCTACACAATCAATTGAAGCACAAAATAAAAAAATAATAATTATATAGTTCGTTCTAGTGAATTGAAAATGTGATAATAAATTGTACATGTTTAAGGTTTATGTAGAACACAGCAACATCGTACCTCTACTTGGGCATGCACTGCTCCATTTACGTCTACTGAAAATCTTGTAGTTATCTTCGGACATCCGTATACCAACAACCTTGACAAAGATGGAAATATCAAGTGATAACCGGAAGGGCAGAAGTTGAAGAGGCTTTCTAATCCGAAGAGAGTCAATTCCTTAAGTTGAGGGAGCACTAATTCTAATTGTGTGTCACCTGTCATGTCTGCTTCATCTTTCTGTCCAAATATTTCTTCCAATTGAGGTGATCTTCTTATATATACGTATGTCAGTTGTTGAAGATCTAGTCGAGCTATGGTGACGGGAAATATAGTTTTTAATTCGTCACAACTATCGACAAAGATGGAAGAGAGATTTGGAAAGAGTGGAAGCTGGACATGATCCTCTCTATCATCTTCAACCATCACTTGCTCCAATTCCCCACATCCCCGAATATCAATCGTTTGCAATTGCAGTAGATTTCGAGCAAGACTTGATGACAAGAGATGTCTAAGCCTGTGGCAATCAGTCACATCTAGGTTTTGAAGATTTGGAAGGCCCAAAAGATGCGTGGGTCCCTTATACAAGCACTCCAGTTCTCCTAGAAACGCCAACTCTAACTTCTTCAAACTTGACAGAGAGAATTGCTGTTCAAGCTGAAATATCACTTGTACTCCTTCACAATAACGAATTCTTAATCTTTCCAAATTTTCAAAGTTATTTGTCAATTGAGGTAGAACTCCTTTGCAAAACTCATCACTATCTTCCACGTCAAGAACCTGTAATGTCTACAAAGTATCAAAATTTAATTTTATTAGCAAATCAAATTAAAAATAAATGAGGCTTTTATTAATAATCATTGCAATTCTATTGCTAAACCATATAGCATTAAAGAGAGAGCTATTTTCAATTATTGTTACAAAATTATTTAAATAAAATGAAGGTTTTATAGTATTTGTATAATTTAAACTAATTATAGAGTAGTTAAAGAGAAATGGAACTTGCTCTTTGAATTTGTTTGGGAGCCAAAAAAAGTTGAAGATTGACATAGGGGAAAAAATAATAATAATAATAATATAATGGATCTTTGAAAACTAGTTATGTTTTAATATTTTCATTGTTTTTCACTTTTGTTGTTAACTTTTTAACGATTTTGTAAGTGACATATGGGACCTATTAAATAATACTTTATTTATTAAAATTATAGTTATCAAAACACATACATATATATGTGGAAATTATATTTATCTACTTATTTTTATTATTGACTAATATATTTTCCTCAGTATTAATAAAATATAGCTTTATTTTATGATAATGTGCTTTTTATACATGAAAAATCACCTACACGTTTTAAATTAATTTAAATTATTTTTATAAAAAGAACTTTAATTAATTTTTACTAAAAAAGATGATATAAAAATACATACTTTTATATTTTCAATTAAAAACATTAATTTAAATACATACATTATTACTTTTACAGTTTAGTTTGACAATATTATATAAAATATATGTTCAAAACAATTAGAACAATATATAACTTGTTAACTTCTTTTATCAATATAATATAATTTTTGTCTATCCTATTAAAAAAAAATTAGAAAAATATACTTTTTAATTAACAAAAACTAATTCAAATTAAAATTTATAGAATAAAAAACGAATAAAATATAAATTTTGAAATGTGTCACAGACATAATATTATCATTCTTAATTTAGTTTACTGTTTTTCCACAATCATAAAATAACTACAAGTGGAATATTATTAGTGACAACTAGAGGTCAATTTTAAAAAATATTGAACAACAAATAAAATTATTACATATTTTGGTAAACAGTTAGAGTTGGCAGGCGTAAAAACTCTAATTGTACACTTCAAGGTACTAAATAACTGGATGGTATATGATTAATGACAGTGTTTAATATAATTTAATATATTTCTTGAGAGAGACATAAAGATAAATAAAATACCTTAGCAGTTTGTAGAATACCTCCATGTTGAGCAACTAAAGACGGACACTCGTTGAGAATGAACTCTTGCAGAACTGGCCAAGTTGAACTATAATTTTCTGAGCAAAAGTGGTTCAAGTTTTCTAGTGTATCAAGTTCTAATATTCTTAACTTGGGGAGAAACACATCATTTCCACTTCCTGCAACCACATTATCCTCTGTTTCCTCTGCTTTTATTTCGACAATGTGCTCCAAACTGTCACAATCGCTTACCTTTAGTTGTTGTAGATGCAACAAACTTCGAGCAAGGTTCAATGTGAAGACATATCTCAACTTCTCACAACTAGCCACTTTAACAACTGTCAGACTTTGCAGGCTTACTTGCTGGGTGGGACCCTTCCATATATTCCTCAGATTTGGTAAATCAGACAGATCTAAACATGCTAAACTTGAAGGTAGAGAAGGATTTTCTTTGATATAAAACAACCCTTCCAATTGAAACACATCTTCTATACTTGCCCCTTTAGCCTCCCATGCTTCAAAGCTACCATAAATGCGTAACTCTTCTAATCGAGATGAACTTGGTATAAAATTTATAGGAATCCTTTTCAAAACAAAACAACCTATTAAACTCAACATCCTTAATTTATTGAGCTCTCTTAGTTCTTCAGGCAATTCATCCAACTCACAACCATGCAAAATAAGAATCTCAAGTTTGGCCAACATTTTCAACGAAGACATGTCTCTCAATTTGCAATTGATCAACCATAATGTCACAAGTTTTGTTAATGATTGAAGAGAATTTAATGATAGATGAAACCCCTTAAGCCTTGCAACTTTCAATGCCTCCATCGCTTCAAAAAATTCATTTGAAACATCACCATCTCCATCCAATAACAAAATTTTCAACTTGGGACATACCAGTTGATTAGGAAACACCTCTATTTTGCTTTGCATCAAGGAGATTGCTGTGTACTGTTCTATGTCCTCCTCATGCTGTGGCCACTGTGCCAATCTCATGCCAGCTTCAACCCTGAAAACATTTTCCCCCTCGGATGCTATCCGTAAGGCAGCATCACGAACCAAATCATGCATTTTCACAAATCCTTTTCCAGCATCTAACAATAAGCATGAAGCTTTGAGGTAATTAATTCTTGCTCGTAATTGGTTTCTTGCATCCTCAATTGAGTTACCATCTTGAAACAAAGATAGCCCTAGTCCAAACCTTAGCAATTCCTCCAAATCAATCTCATAATCTTCGGGGAACAGTGAGCATAGCAAGAAACAGAACTTTGTTTCTTTGCTTTTCAAATAATCATAACTCAATTTAAGACAAGCATAAACATCAACATCAACACCTTCTACATCATCAAGTTTTGACCTTTTTAATTTTTGATACACTACTTCCCATTCTTCAATACTTTTATCTTTCAAGAGGCTTCCAATAGTTACAATAGCTAAAGGCAAACCACTGCACTCTTCCAAAACTTTTTTGGCCTTATCAATCAACACGATGTTGTCATCACCTACTCCCGCATTCGTTTTAATGAGATCCATCCCTTCATTTTGGTTGAGAACATTTAATTTAATTTTTTTCTGACACTTCATGGAATTACATACTCGTTCATCACGAGTAGTCATAAGTATTTTGCACCCTATGTGCCTGTCACCGAGGGGAATTCCAATGGTTGTCAAATCAAGCCTTTCCCACACATCATCTAAGATTAAGAGGATTTTTTTTCCACTCTTCCAACTTAAAAATAAACGCTTTGCTCTTCCTTCCTCAGTTTTCTCCTCTAATTTCACACCTAACGATTCTGCTATTTGATCTTGAAGACTCATAATGTTTACAACCCGGGACACAACAACCTTGGACACAACAACTGTAATAAACTCATCAAAAATCTTTTGTTTTTTAGTTGTCGTACCCACTGCCTTCACCAATGTTGTTTTACCAACGCCTCCCATCCCGTATAACCCAATAATGCTCGTCTCATCATCTTTTAACGCCTCTATAATTCCATCAAAAGCAAATTTTCTAGACTCGAAAGTCATAAAATCTTCAGATGCTAGAATTTCTATTCCTGATAAATTAGCAGGACGGGAAATATTGTTGAATTTGCCAGCAACTTGTATCTTCAACAGTATGCTTGTCTGTTTTGCCGCTCTTCTACTTAACTTGTACTTGCAACCCCAGTTAGAACACCACCCATTAAGACGTGACTCATTTGCATTAATTTCTTCTTCCAAGCTTCGAACATTTGCCACCGCACTGCTTGCCTCCTTCAGCCAATTCTGTACATCTCCCTCAATCTCTTCAGTATTTCCTCTTGCTGTCTTAACTTGCTGTTGCACATCCTCTTGTGCCTTTCTCAAATTTTCATCCTCTTTTTTAAGATCTTCAACAATGCTTTTAAAACAAAATAAGTAACGACCTTGACAGTAGGGTCAGCTCCAGCAAATATTCTCCTGCCTTGGACAAAATGCCGCTCAAAAAAGCTGATGCAAATTCCATCCTATTTACATCAAAAGCTTATAAGCATGTGTAACACAATATGATTTGGGCATGCAAAATGTAAAATTCATTATTTGAAAAGATTGACAATCTTTGGATAAACATGAAATAGAAGCAACTAGGAATCAAGAAAAATATGATTTTCAATTATTTCTTAGGCTATTGAATAAGAACTTCATATTGTCTCTTAATTGAAAACTACAAATTACTTAAAATGAATTAAATTAAACTAAATTTTAATTTCAATTTGATTTGACTTTTTTAAGCAAAGTCGTATAAGCAAAAGTCCAAACAAAATATAAGGGTCTTATAGGGCTATATAGAGCTTGAGATTGTGTTATGATATCAATAATTCTACCCATAAAATTATAAAATTGTACTAGTATATTTTGTTAATTAACCAAGTAATTAGCATTTGAAAAACAAAATTTGTATCACCAACACAAAAAATTAACCTTACAAATTAATAAGAATAACTTAAAATTTAACAACAATTTAAATTATGGGAAAAAATTAACAAATCAAAAACTAAATAATATAACTCAAAATTAAAATCCACCATAACTAATCATCAACTAAAGTCGGAACAAAAAATTAACATTACATGAATAACAGTCCATGCACACCTTAGTTTTCTTCAACAGCCTCTGCAAAATCTGCTGTGGATCACCTATGAAAATGAAGATGAGATGGAAGCAACAAACATATATGAATTGCAAGGTCAAATATGTGGACCAAATTTGAAGTTACAGGATTTTTCTCTCTCTCTCTCTTTTGCTTTTTTAAAGTTGGGCCCTCTGTGAATTGGACAAAATTAAAGTTACAAGATTTTTTCTCTCTTTCTTTTGCTTTTTAAAAGTGGGATCCTCTGTCTGCCATTACTTGTTAATTATTTGGATTTATTAGGATCGCGGCAGAAAAGAAATCTTTGAACAATAAATTAGTTGGGACTTTACCTTGAAAATACTGTTATGGTTCAAGGTATTTTCGAAACCAAATTGTCTTTTTGAAAAGCTAACATGCACAATTATCCAAGCATGATAATTAATAAAAAATTGCCTCAGTTTTTAAAGATTATCTCGAGTAAGACAATTTCCATAGCATTTAATGTTAACATTAGCTGTCAGATACATGCATCGTTGTTTGCGAGACCCACGTGACCATGTCACCCCCACAATCAATAGTTGAAAAGGACTCACAAGCAGCGGTAAATAGAGGATGATTCGTCAACTCTGAGCCTCAAACTATCAATTATTGTCCACCCTTCAACCAATTATGACAGACCACACCTGAACTGTCTTTCACTCCATATTACCCATTATCATATTAAAACTATATATTATCGCAAATATTTATGCATATTTTTTACATACAGTTTACTTTTTGTCTCATATTATTAATTATTGTCCTCCGTTCCAATCTCTCACCAATCACTTATTTATCAATTGCTGTCCTTTACCCCACACAGACCATGTGAACTGTCTTCCACTCCGTGTCTAATTTAATTGGCTAGGGATGGATGCCAAGATTGCATAGCTTTTATTGAACTTAAAAAAAAAAATCCAATTACAATATATTAAATCTCATCTCATCACCACACTTTCTGTATTCGTCACCATGCTCCCAACCATACTCATCCTCGACAACTCTCTACGTTTGACATTCTCAACCAAACAAATATTTAATGAATTATCTATTTTTAATCTTTTTGCTCTAGTGGTCTGCTTATATTTTATCAAGGCCAAAATTTTTACTTCAATTTCAAACAAAATTTAAGGATGTGGAATTCTATTACTGTTTATCAACCCTCTTCCCCTTTTTTATATATAGTTAATAGAAATGGATCCCGAAATCTATTTTATGTATTATAAAAAAATTAAGATCAATATAAATTAAAAAAGTAAACATAAATTATAAAATAATAATTATAAAAAGATAAAAACCAAAATGATAATTGCTCCAAAAATAATACATAATATGTGGTCACAATTATTACAAACTTTAAAGTAAAAATTATAACTTTTAGTCTTCCTCTGAAAATAGGTGAAAAAGTAGGTACAATGTGGATTCTGAATAAAGAATAATGTGGGTTCCAAAAAAAAAAAAAAAAGAGAATTACATAAAGGTTGTTTCACCAAAAGACCTCCATCAATCATTCAAACCAAAATGGAACTCACAACAAACTTCAATTAGCAAAGTAGATTGGCACTCATTTATAAAAAATAGTGGGCATGGCATTTCCCGGTATGAGGCGTACAATAACTAGCATTTTGCACAAGGCCTTTGGACTCTCAAGTTGAAGATTTGAGATCAAAAATAATATCAAAATTCAATAACCAATTTTGTATTTAATTGCCTACCTAATCCTTCTCATAAATTTGAACTATGTTTTTTTGCCTCTTTTACATAGAAAGATGTAAGTTATTACATAGTTTTTGCGATTTGATGCAGGGATCTAAGAAGAGACGTTGAAGGTTTTCCAAGAGTGTGATTAAGCAAGATCATGAGAGTCAAAAGACTTAAAGCCCCTAGCCTGATGTGCAGAGCCTAGTGAAATTGGCACATACGAGAGAAGTGTTGAAATCCCTAAGGTTACCAGCAACAACAAAAATATCCCATTTGATGATCAGCACAAAGGCAATGTTCTAGCTTCAGGTTTGGAATAACAAAACTATAGTTGTGAAAAAACTAGAAAATTGGAAACCCATGTTTGAAACCAAGAATTAACGAGTACTTAATAAATAATTACCTGAAGAGCGACCATGCCAACAGTGCTACCAATCAAAGATCAAATTGCAGCATGAATATCCAACTTTCTTGTAGCCAACCATACGGCACCAATAGAAAATAAGGTTGTAGTGGCAAGAATATGGTGATCAAGCTGAATTAATGAAGAAAAATGTAAAACCATTTATTCAAATTTTGATTATTGTTATCAAAGTGGTAGTGATGGAAAATCATGAAACTTAAGTACTTAAAATGGTAAGATGTAATCTTAGCTCATCAAAATTACCAGCACTGTTGATGATGTATTCTCAAAGAAGTTGCGAATGAGTGGCTTCATATCAAAAATATCATCGGGAATCCATGCATCACCCATTTTCGGAAAAGTATTATAAGCACGACCCTGAAAATTCAGTATGCAAGCATTAACTTAGGTTGTAGGCAGGACAATCACGCTATTTACTCAATCCTCGAGAAACACCAAATCTATCATGAACACAATTATAGCACTTACAGCATCATTCCCTGCAACAAACGATCCCGTGATAGCAGTAATTCCCACAATGAAACTGACAGGAAAGGCAAGTTTTTTTACTTTTGCTGCCCCACGAACCCAAGCAACTGATTCAGCAGGTGCTTCAGGCATAACAACAGAAAGACCAGTCCAAAAGAGGCTGCCGTAGATAACAAATGCAGAAGTAAGATGAGCAGCAAGACGGTATCGGCTTACTCTTGGCTAAGCATATTCAGCGGGTGGCTCCTACAAGAGAGAAAATACTTTTATAAGTTTTATACAAACCAGAGGCCAAAAACAAATTGCAAAATAGATAAAGGAAGAAAATACAGTGGAGTATTTCTTACCTCTAAACCACTGTTCACCATCCACCGACCAATAAAACCCTGGTCAGCACCAAGTGCAAAAAAAGCAGAGAGTCTCAATCCTAGTCCTAAGGTAATGTATCCCTTACGAAGAAAATACAAGAATGGCAGAGCAAAAATGATACCCAGTCCCCTTCCCCACATACAGTGTGCATATTCCATCCAATAAATGAATTTGAAATCTTCAACACTCATCCCTTTGTTTACACTGTCACAGATCAAAAACCAAGTTATTTGGGGTGTGCACATATGTTCAATGTGATTTTCAAATGCTTACTAGAAGAAAAATATATTACTGCTACAAAGAGACCTGCAGTGTAGTTTGTACTTACCGTTTATATTCAGGTGATTGCTTATACTTCTCAAACTCCTGCAACCACTCGTGGTCTGACATAGTAGGGAGGCCACCAGTGAATTTCCAATCGGTCATTGAAAGAGCAGACTGTGTTAGTCAAGTAACACCACCAAGTACCACCACCATGCAGCAGAGCCAAAAAGCCATATCCCAACCATTTTCTGTGCACGAGGGCCCCCAGTTACCAGTAACTTCAATCCCTCCTTATTTTCCACACCTACAGACGCAGCCATGGACATGTTCCTCACAGATGGAGTATAAGTGCCCTATGAACAACATTCTGTATTAGGTAAAGTTTCATACACACATAAACATACACTCACTCAAAAAGTGTAAAACATCAGCCGTCACTAAATTCAAAGATCGATCGACCGACAATTCCAAATGATAAACATCCTACACAATGATACTACCTTTGACAATACTAATGTGGCCATTCAAATCCATTCACGGCAGTAAATTCAATCTCCTTAAATTTCTAATTTCACAATGCAAACAAAGCAATTCTAATTCTACCACAAAAATATGCCTAAATGAATGAACAAACTTTCCTCAAAGATACCCAATAGCACAAAATACATCAAGTGATATAACAAATTAAGTTTTGGGTAAACCAAACGTTATTGAAAATCATATCCAAACATAACCATATGATTACTTAATATCATTCTTCAAGTAAAAAAAATAACCAACCCAAAAATCATTTGAAGCTGGAAACTAACTCGATCACAATTCAAAAGACAAAATTTTTCTTCTATGATCACAACAACAAAGCAAAAATGGGAATACCCGGAAAGCGAAATCGAATCCCCAGATGGGAAAACAGAGTTAAAAAGGAAGTGGAGGACCTTGAAGAGAGATCTGAAGCCATAAAAGGAGGTTCTTGCAGCTGTAGATGATCCTGACGTTGAAGAAGAAGAAGAAGAGATGACTCCATCAGAAGCTGTTTCCTTCAAGTTGGATGAAATGTAATTCAAGTGAGCTTTGTTCCTCTTTAGAATCGATCCAATCACACTGCTTCGAAACATTTTTGTTTGGTCTGCTCTCTCTCTCTCTCACACACACTGGGTTTAGGTTTTTTTTTTTTTTTTTTTTTTCCCTGAACTTTACACTAGGTTTAGAGCATCTCCAATGGACCAATGGATTGAAAAAAAATTGAAGTCCACATAGAATAGATAGACATGGACTCAAAAATATGATTCTCTAATGCAATTGTTTGCACTCATTATGAATCTGATGTGACAAAAAAAGAAATCAACATTGTCAAGTTGACCCTCTATTTTCAGAGGATTTGTTAAACAGTCAACTCAACAAATAAAATTAATTGGTTTATGTTTTTCTATTAATAGCGGGTTGACTTTTGTTTTTATCTTTTTTTTGGTAAGTTTTGTAATTAAAAAAAATAACACCTCATCAAAATATGAATTTTAAATAGAAACATTAGAGAATATTTTATAATTTCACTGTCTATCAATTGCTATTCAATACCATGTAGGAAACAATTCCTTGAACATTGATGACATAACAATGGATTATGAAAAATAATCCACATTTGCATTAGAGATGCTTTTAGTTGAGGTATTTTGAGAAGGAAGAAAAATATTGACCACAGAAAAACTTAAAGCCTTAAACTAACCAAACTAGCAGTGTAATGATGTTATTAGCCTCACACGAAGTCCAGTTTTGAATGCAAAAATTAAACCACGTGGCATCAGTTAGGAGAAGACTCTCAGTGCTCATATTCATTTGAATTTTTTTCGGTTTGATTAGACAGTAATTTTCTTGTTAATATATATATATATATATATTTATAGCATATGATTTATACGTAATCATTATATATTGTGTTAGCTATCGTAAGATTAATTAGTATTAATAACATAAAATTTTATATTTATAACCTAAAATTTGTTAACTATTAATCAAAATATTTGTCATCGGAAAATAATATAAATAAGTTTTTTTTATCACTAATATATATTATTACCTTTATTTTCATTTACTTTCTATCTCTCCGATTTCTTGGGTAGATTTTCAATAGAAGTATATCAAAAGCAAAACCAAAACCAAAAACAGTGTGACAAAGAAAAAAGAGCATAATGAGTAATGAAGAAATTAATACAGTATCAAGATTTGCAGCTTTTTTTATTCAGCTAAGTCCACATATATATTACATTTCGTTGTTTAATTAGATTACAGATGTTTTAGGGTTAAACATCTTATATATGAAATATAACTCCATTGCTGTACTAAGAGAAATAATGTAGGCACATTACAATAAATTTTGTTAGAAATTTAAACCAAACTAAGTATGAATTGAATCATAAAATTTGTTGCAAAAAATTTTAAAATACTCGTTAGCACACAAATTATATAGAATAGCTTATGCAAGCGAGGTTGATCCCGTAAGAACCTTTAAAAAATAAAGGTTAAAATCTTAATCAACATAACATTTAATCTAGTTTACCAATATAATTGCTAATTATTAGTGAGAGAAAGTAAACTGATAAACGTAAGAAAAAAAATTTGAATATACAAAAATGCAAATGATAAAATGATTTAAAATTCACTCAAAAGTGATTGATGATGTTTCAGAATCAACTAATGTTAATTTCATAAATTTCTTATTGCTCAATAACTAATTCTAAACGGGAAAAGCAATCCGGAATCTAATCCCATGTTTTGTCAAAATTAATTCACAATAGTCCTGTAGAGATTTTTGTCTGTGAAGATGAAGATGAAGATGTTGCTCATTGGTCCAGAAATAGAGCCTGTTGGGCCGTCATAAACCTGATGGCTGATGCCTGGAATTGGGCCAACCAAAACTTACAATTTTTTTAGGGGAACTTTCATTTTCATCCTTAAGTTTTAGAAAACCTTCAATTTTTCAAATGTGAATTGATTTATAAACCTGTCATAAGAAATTCATTCCTTCCATCTCTCTTACCAAATTTAACATCCAAACTTAACAAAAATGATGGATTGACAATTTTGCCCTTACTATTATTTAAAAACACTAAAATTATCATTTAGCCCTCAAACCATTTAAAATTTAACAATTTAACTTTTAATATAAACCAATAGAAATATGAAACATCTCTTGCAAATTTAAAATTAAAAACC
This sequence comes from Nephelium lappaceum, assembly GCA_021234005.1. Lineage (NCBI taxonomy): Eukaryota > Viridiplantae > Streptophyta > Magnoliopsida > Sapindales > Sapindaceae > Nephelium > Nephelium lappaceum. Next base: position 29,062,402 of record CM037996.1, read on the forward strand.
AATTAAAATCCAACACATATTACCAATATATACATTAAAATATATAATTAATGAAAAAAGAAATTAAATATATTTTTTTTTAAATAAAAAATAATAACATAAATAAAATATCATTTTTAAAAATAAAAAGAAAAACCATCTCCATTGTTGATGCATTTCAATCAAGATCCATCAATGATGGAGGATTTTTTTAAAAATTGAAAAAAGAAAGAAAGAAAATTATGGTTGGATCTCCACTGTTGATTGTTGGATCTCCACCGGATAGAACTATGAAAATCTCCATGGTTTACGATGGAATCAATGACCAATGATGATACATCAATCTGGGTTTAATCTAAATCATCGCACAATCTAAATTAAACCCAGATCGTCACATAATCTAAGTTGAAAAATAGATTTTGCGACTAGTTTTAAAAAACCAAATCATTAATCTAGGATTAGAACCCAAATCGACGATCTAGATTTTCTAGATCATGTTTTATAACCTGGACTTTCAAACCCAGATCATCGACCTGGATTGAATTAGATTGTCATTCGACGGTTTGGTTTCATATACTAAATCATTAAAAGGCGATCTAGTGGTTACACCATAGATTGGCTCGAACCAGGTTGGTATCGGTGTCTAACTAGTTTAATCAATTTTTTATTATTTTTAATTTTTTAATAATAAATTAATTTAACAAATTTACTTTTTTTAGTTTTTTATTTCAAATTTTTAACTTTATTTTAATTAAAATAAAATAAAATTACTGAAATGATGAAAATGGCATTAACTATGTTAATTTAACCAAAATATGACAAATGGTAGGGATCAAACTGATGAATTTTCTAAAGTTTTAGGAATAATGGGTCCATAAATCAATTTGCGATTAAAAAAAAAAGAAAGTTTTTCGATGTGTGGGGATGAAATTGATATATATATTTTTTGAAATGACATTTTCCCTTTTTTGAAAAGAAAAAATTTGGGATGTGGTAACAATTTTTATCATCGTCAAAAGTTCCAGAGAGAGCAAAGAAAAATGATGGCGCGTTGGCTAACCGTTGGTTCATACTCATTACACTCACAGTCAGCTAAAATTGCCGCAGAATTTAACAAACCACCGTTTTTACTCCTGTTATCTCCAACTGATGCTTTCTGTTCCTCCATATTCAACTCTCTGTCTAGCTCCAAAGCTTCTCTCAAATGTCGTTGCACCAAAAATGATGTTACACAGAAACCTTTTAAGGTATATTTGAATATTTGCTTGATTCAGTATTATTTGTTTTCAAATGAGATTGTGGCAGCTAAGGTTTGCCGTAAAGGGTTTGTTTTTTCATTATTCACTCAATGTGAGTAAACACGAGTTTTCAGTGTTGGCATCAGATCGTCCATGGGAGAGCGGGAGTGTATGGAGCACTATGGCCTTGCATATGTTCAATTTGCACATTCCATTGGGTTACGGACGTTTATCTATTGTTGCTAATCTATTGGATGAACCTGTTCTTGATCCCCAGACTCAAGTGAGTGTATTTATCTGCTTTTGTGCATATGTTTCGTCATCTGTGATGCCATTTAATTACTAGGAAGAGAATACTGCATCACTGAACCTTTCGCCTATTGAGGCAGCAAAGGGATTTCCATTCCTTAAACTGTAAGCCTGATTATGGGGATATTGTCAAATGTCAATTGTCAAATTTAAACTAAGCTTTGTACTTAGAAACAATTCATTTTGATTTCGTGGATTTTGTATGTTTACTGAGGAGGTCAAATTCTTAACCTTATCGTCCCATTCCTTTGATGGGTTTGTGTGATACTTTGTGGTTCTGGTGATCTATCAGCTAATGATATCTATCATATCAGCTAATGATATCTATCACTATTTTCTTTTTTCTTCTCTACTATTTTGGTCTCATAACTGAGTTCCCCCAAATTACCTCTCTGGGTATGTTGATTAATGCTTATTATTTGGATGTTAATTTAGTGAAATAATGGTCTTAAGAATATCCCTGTACGGATATATTTGTCAAAAACAGCGGTACTTTCATCTTTTGGTTGCTCATTGCCCAAATGTTGTGCTGAACTTTTGCTCAAATGCCGTAATGGTGCCCTTTACAAGCAGAGTTGTATACCGTTTTATTGTAGATTTTATATAATTAGATAATCATATACACAAATCTGTTCATTGATGTTTGACCTTATTTTCAGTGCAGGCAGTTTCCCTCCTTGTGGTTCAAATGTTAGAACTCAGTGGAACTCTGTTTCTACTAAGCAAGAATATAAAGCCACAGTGTGACCTTGTAGGTTTCTTCAAAGCAAACAAGATATCAAAAGAGAGGAACTGGTTACTTGCATCTGCTCTAGGTTTTGGTTTTCTTAGTATGTTGGTTTTCCTTACATCTCTTGTTGCTGACAGATTATATGGGGTTAAGGTTTGTTTAATGAATTTATCTTTTCCTCCCACGTCTCTTTCGGTATCGAACTATATGTTTGGTGTGTTGCGCTGGCTGATAAAGATCTGCTATCATTTTTGTGCTTTGTTGAAACATAATTGTTGACTGATGAGCTTGGAAAACTATTGATTGCATAGACCTAATTGCTTCGCTGCTGTTTTGTTTTTTTTTGGCATTGAACTAATGCTGGGGAAGTT